>ML812107.1:68777-94415 GCA_009831015.1 Picea engelmannii | reverse complement strand
TTGAAATATAAATGGAGACAAACTGCCACTACCAAAAAATCTATCAATCATGTCACTGTAGATCCTATCACTGTAAGACCTATCACTGTAATACCTATCACTGTAAAACTTGTCACAGTAAAACCTGTCACTTCAAACTCATCAACCAATCAAATCTGATCACATAGATATCATACCCACTATCACAAGTGTATATCTCAAACCATGTACTCAACATCACAAATATATCTCTCTAAACATGTGCCATACATGTACCAACATCCATAAAAAACATACAATGAACTATCACATCAACCATGTATCAAACCCTCACTGTTATGCAACTTCAACATGTACCAATACCTTCAAAGATACATCTATACCAAAATACCTCAAACATGTACCATATGACACAAGATACGCCTCAACAAAATACACAAGAATGTGTGCCAAGTACAAACAACAAGTGCACCAACAATGTGCCTCTGCAGATCTGCCTCATATAACATGTACCATACAACCAATAGTACCTCAAGAGAATATACTCAAACTCACATGACCATACCTCAAGCACTCACCAAGATCCAACCTCAAATAAGCATATAATCATACCTTTTACTTTTGTAGATGACTTTGTTGTACCTAAAACCTGTCACACATGCATGCAGACTCTCCTCAACTCTTGCAGCCTGATGCAAACCTCATCCTTCAGATATGGCTTTGCCTCGTGGGATGAAGCTTGTTGTCTAGCAGGGCCTCGCGTGACAATCCCTATGCAGCCCGTGGGGGTTCCTGACAGGACACTAGTAGTCTGACCCACGAGAATTAGCTAAATTAGGGTTTTTCACCAAAACCCTCACTCTCCTCTCTAGTCACGAAACTTTTTCATCACTTCTCCTTCGCTGCCTCAGATTTTCGCTACCTCATATTTGTCAATAAATATCCTACCAAAAACCTTTCACAAGATAGATATTCAATGTGTGCAATAAGTGCTAATGGGAGTCTCTTAATATATTATTTATACTTCCCCATTTCCTTCCTGTAGGGGCAATCTTGTAATCGTCTTACCCCTTTTCCTTCTTCTATGGCTAACCCACATTCTTGTTGCAACTACTTTACCCATAATTATTAAACTCTAAATTTATTTGTTACAACTACTTTACCCATAATTAACTTCTTTTTGCAACCACTTTGACTAACAAACTTCTTGATGAAAATCTAGGGGCTTCTAGAATAATTGACTTCTTGTTGATCTTCTAGGGGTTTCTAGAATATTATTGAGGGTCCTTCAACTTTACAAAGTCGTAGATCCGCAACCATAAAGAGCCAAGTGACGTACCACTTATCACCGGAAACAACTTGAGGTGTACTATCCATCTATGATAATCTTACATGAAAATACGTTGACCTTCATGTATTTATTCCTCGATCAACTATGGGTTCCATGACCATACCTTCGTGGCTACCGAAAGTTTCTACTAGAATTTCTTCAAGGGTTGAAATTAATGATAACCAACCTAATATTTCAACATTAATTCATAACTTATTAACATGATTTTACGGTGTGTAGAAGTGAAATGAAAGATAGTGTTAAATAGTAGTCAAGACAAGTGACAAAATGATAAAGAACAAAGAGAGAATGGAAAAAAACACGTTGTCTTTAGTTCAAGGCATCATGATTGTATTTCTGAAAAACATATATCAATAACACTCATGAACCATTGTAAAAACAATCCCTATTATCTATGATAATGATCACCATTATCATTAAAGAAGAAAAGTATAAACAAGAATATAATTTCCATTGGGT
Organism: Picea engelmannii; assembly: GCA_009831015.1. Classification (NCBI taxonomy): domain Eukaryota; kingdom Viridiplantae; phylum Streptophyta; class Pinopsida; order Pinales; family Pinaceae; genus Picea; species Picea engelmannii. The sequence goes on along the minus strand of ML812107.1, from coordinate 92,626 downwards.
TTCCATAGAAATATTTGCAAATGAAATATTGACTTTTGTACTTAACAATACTTTGTACAACAACATGTAAACTATGAGCTTGATTTTCCATGAATTTTTCATAATACATTGACAGGAGGTCATTAACAACATAGCAAAGAGATAGTTGAAATGCCTAAAATAGACAAGAGTTCATTCACAACATAGTCTGGAAATGAAAATAAGCAGTATATATGATAACTGATTGAAATATGTATTTTTAGTATTTCAACAACTTGCCAACTTAGTAACTAAATGTTTATTTTTTTTTGTTGAATTCAATTCTTCTGTTAAAAAATAACTCTAGATACAAAAAGGAAATTATACTATTATACAAGTAGAACTTTGGATTACTTAAATGTGTACAAAATTCAAAATTCACGACACTTGTATTGATGTTTTATGATTGTATTGGGGAAATTGTTTTGAGAGATGCATGTGAAATTAAAACTATTGATAAGCCTTAAGAGTGACCTAATCAAGCACTATTGTTTTATAGATGATGGGAGACATCATGGTGTTAGGTTGAAGTCTATATGGATATAAGTACATGATAAAGAAAGATGTTTCTCTATGAAATCCATGTATGGTTGTATGTTGGAAATTTAAGAAACATAGGGCTATTTATGTGTATGGCTATCACAACTAGTTGAAAGAACTGAACTTGTATTCAATGAATAATAAATCAAATAAATATTCAAAACTTGAGACTGCTAGCTTAAATGTCTATTGAACTTGTATTCAATGAATAATAAATCAAATAAATATTCAAAACTTGAGACTGCTAGCTTAAATGTCTATTGAGTAAAGAAGTCATTGCTTAAAGGAAACATTGTTGAAAGTGAAGTTAAAGCAATTTTAGTGATGCATCGGGATCATTTTAATAAATAGGTGATCAAAGTAGATCTAAAAGGTAAATACAAAATAAATTAAATGACACCAACATAATGCAAATGGAAAATATTGAATCCTTGGCTATTTCAAATATGCATGTGAAATTTGGACCACTGACATTAATATCATGTGAATGAAAAAAGTTGAATGGTTGTTCATTAGAATGGCATACTTATTCTAAAAGTAGTGAATTCTATTATTAAGAATGATAATTTTTCTTTATCTTTTTGTGGCCTTGACTAGAATATGGTTGTTGGCTTCAGGTCTTCAAGGTTAGTAGGTTTTTGGAAATGATTAAAGGTTAGTAGGTTTTTGGAAATGATTGTTGAATATTTTAGAATAGAGGTTTAGGATTTGAATATATAGAATTCCAATCAAAGCCTCAATACTTTTTAGAAAAATTTAATAAAAGTTGTATGCTTCTATAATAAGTCACAACTGAGAGAAAGGTGAATTCATGGGAGCATCCACTTGATTTTTTGTAGGCTAGGAATTTCTTATTTTATTTCTAGTCGTCACTAATAAAATTAAAAGTGGGTACCATGGGATGATGGTGAAATGGTTTAACTATGACATAATACTTTTAGTCTAAAATTACAAAAGAAAAAATGGCCTTAACTTAGTAGGGTGACTAAATATGAATTTATGTAACACACCCAACCCCCTAATTGTCATTTGGATAGTGAGGCGTACAAAAATTTTCATTTATTTTCTCAAACCACCTTTCTTATACACTCCTATAAATCCAAAAATGAGCTCATAAACTAGTTCTTCTCGTCGAGAGCTTCCCAACGAATGGAATTACACTCAAATCTGAGCTCGGGATTAAAATTTCCTGCCAATGCCACCTCACACCCATGTGATATCCACGTGGGTCCAAGTCACCTATAATATCCAATGGGGAAAACCTATTGAGTGTTTATGTGTCAGGACATGTAGTCCAGTCCTGGAAACTCTGACCCAACTATAGCACAACTAGCGGAACCTCCTTGCGAAACCTTGGGAAACTGAAAATCTGGGAACCAGAATTCTCAAGAAATTGACTTGCAAAATATCCCAAATGCCCGGTGGTTCGGTTGTCCAGGAATCCAAGCCCTAGAACCCCAAAAAAGAACCATGACCCAACCGAAAAATTGGGATCCAGGGGATCCCAAAATCCTCCTTCTCCTCAAATTCTCAATCCAATTGTCTAGATGGCACCAATGACACATAGACATGATGTGGCATGCCACCTGCCATGACACCTCACAACTTGACCGAAAACCAAGATGATGTGGCACAATGATATGGTATAAAAAGTGGCTTATGACGTGGCACTACACGTCACCATAAGGTACAATGAAATTGGTAACCTTTCCCCACCTGACACTAGGACCCCAAACTTCTTTAAAGGTCCCTAGAGGTGGGTCTTCTAGACATTCGATCATCTGGTTATCTAGGGAAATGACTCCCTCCTGAGATTACCTAGGAAATCAATGATCGAGATCCATCAACCCTTAGATTTGATGGATAATATTTAAGGGCACCAAACCAAAGGCTTATGCCCAATATAGGGCCCACACTCGACCTGCATTAATATGATGCTAACACTTGTCATCCTATGTGGCTTTCTATCTGCCACCTTGACACTCTATGTCACTATGAAGTCATTCACGCGTGCCACGACCTCTCTACCATGTGATTTCAATGGGGTTGGAACCATATAATGGAACCATGATCCAACCAAGGTCCAGGGATCCAATAATTTTCCAAAAAACCTTCATTGGAATCCTCTAGTTGTTCGACTATCTGGTGATCCAAATTTTTAGAACTCTACTCACCTTCGGTTCCTATCCTTCGATGATGATCAACAATTAGAGATTTATCCTCCTCTCGAACCTAATTACTATGGTTACCCTTGCTCAAAAGAGAACTATAGACGTCCTATAATCCCACTCCAACAAGGCACTGACACTTGTCAGTCATCGAAAGAGTTTAGGTTGACATGACTTCATCCTCTCTCTCTCTCTATTCCTTGTTTACAAAGTTAAAAAGGGGAGAAACTTGTGTTGGAACCCAACACTACCAACATTTAGAATTCTTAAACATGGATAGGTTAATTAAAAGGTCTGGGCCTTTGTTTATTTGGTTATCTCATTCTTGTGCATAAGTTTTAAACAACATGACTATTGTCTTTTTTTTTGGTTCTCCTCCTTGTTCCATTCCTATATTGGTAAAGTAAAAGGGATTGACCACATAAATTCAAGTATAACAAGGGGGGAGGGACCATGAAGCTTAAGGGATTTCAACCCTTTGGGCTACACTGGGGTTTCCATTACATGAGCCTCTTAAGGAAAAGAGTACCCCCTGGAGGTATAAAACTTAGCTTTCATACATAAAGATCAGGTATTCCCATTGTTCCAAACACCGTAGGGAACAAAGACCATTAAAGGGAATTAGACACACATGGAGCATAACCCCTACCTCCCTTACTCATTTCTCAGAGTCTTAGGATATTTGACCAAGATCTCTTTATAGCATGTTCTCATAAGTTAAATAACTAGAAGTTTCAACCCATAATTAGAATGTGAATTCAAAGCCTAACTATTCTCTTCACTCGTCATACATAACAAGAGATAGTAAACATTAAGGAGCACAAACATGTAGAGAGCAACATAAACATGTTCCTTCGATGGGTAAACCAAATACAATAGGTACACTACTGAGTTCATCGGAACATGGACATTCATTCATTCATTTTCCTTCCAGGTTCTTACTCAAAACCATACAATTCTATTGATTGTACAAGCATTCATAATTACACATTTACATAGCATAAAAGAGAGTACAAGGGAGACTTTTTTGTGAAGAAAAGGTTGGCCAAATCAATTGATTGAGGGTGGACACATTTCCACCCAAACATAGGATCAGATGCAGTATTTCTCTGCAATATGGCCACCCCCATGCCAAGTCATGATACCACTAAAGAATCATCTTAGACTCTAAGAGAAATTATAACAGTTAAGGTCAATGTTCTTCACACATTCACTGGCTGGAAATCCTTACACCCGCCATGCCCAGGGCCTACAAGAGGTTTTCTCAGGTGCCCTCCCAGCACCAAGCTTGTGACCCTCCCAGCTCAGGTCATATTCTGGGTTTCTTAGACCATCACTAATACATATGGGCTCAAAATTCGACAAAATATTACAACGATATGGGTTAAATTAATAATACTGTAGAAAATTACTACAATTTCAATCATTTTTTTGGGGCTCCTTGAGTTCATCGTACCTCCGACTCAATTCTCTCGTCATTGCTTTTGTGATGAGAGGGAGTCCATATATTGATGATATTTCATTCTCTTGTGATGAATTTTCATCGATATATTGAAAAAATGTTGGTCAATATATCGACGAAAGTTTGTCGATATGTCAACACACTTTCGTCACAAGTCGACGAGCGTCCATCGATATAACAACAACATTTGTGGATCTTGAAGAAAGCCTGATAGTTGTTTGAAAGTGCTTAACAGTCAATGCCTTAGTCATATTTGGCATAGTCAAAGAGCGTCAAAAGTTCAATGGAAGTTGGATATTTAGACAATTCTGTTGTAGGTGCAACATCTATAAAAGCTTAATTGTCTGGTCATTGTTCAACACATGTAATAGTCTCTTTTCTATGACTTGCGCCTTGTTTCACATCAAATTATTTATTTATATAGGTTGTATTTTGGATGTTCTTTGAAGGTTACAATTTTTTAATATTTCTTTGTCTTGTTTTAAATATTCATGACATTGGATCCTAGCTAATTAACCAGCTTAGGCCCTATTTTTTATGGGACACAAGTTTAATTTGTCTAGGAAATAGGTATGAATATGTCTACTCAATTTCTATTGGCATGGTTCTCTTTTATAATTGTTTAATGATTTTCTTACTTTCTTATAGTGAAACTTTGAAGCTTATGTGATAAAAATGTATATATTTATATAGTTAATTTTTATCTCTTGAGTAATTGTTGACTAATACTCTTATGAGAATTTAATAAATCAATGATGACAATGGATTAATTAAATCTAAACATACAAATGGGGTCAATATTCAATGACATTTGTATCGTAAGAAAATATTCATATATTGTACTTATATTGCATCTTTAGTGGTTTTTGTTGTAACAGGAAATCCCAATGCCAAATAATAATAACAAAATTATGGATGAAGAAAATGAAAGGAATATTTCTAGGTAAAAGGCAGCATTGGAGGCAAAGGGTAATGCGAAATTTGAATTCCCTTGCAATAAATGCAGGGGATTTAACATAAGAAGACTTGTGAGAAAAAAAAATCGAGAGACATTGTTGGATAAATGGGCACATTGACTGGGGGTTCACATATCATCCCATGGTAAGTTATTCAATATTATATATTGTGTTTGTATTGAGTGTATTTACAAATTTTTCTTTCATTTTAATATTTGTTATATACACTAATTTTATTGATTCTTTGTAATTATAAAGAAAAATCCACCTAGGTGTGTGGCGTTGGAAAATATGCCTAGTATTGGTAGAAAAATTATTGCATAGGCCGAGGAAGATGGTCTATTGAAGATCATCATGATCAATTTTATTCTACGGAAAAAGATGACACCAATAATATTGTTGAGCCATATGATGGGACAAATAGATTGATCCAGGACATATTTTCCCCTATCGATGAGGAAATCTTTTATTATATTCATGATGTACCTCTGCTTGAGAAGGCACAACAACCCCTTTATGAAGGCTAATGAAAAAGTATTATATTAGCTATAATGTTATTGTTGAACTTGAAGGTATTGAATGGTTTGTTAGACACTTGTGTCACATAGATCCTAAGGTACGTAACAATATAATTCGTCACATATATGTAAAGGTCGAAATTCTTTTTCTCATTTTTTAGTGTCGATTAATGTGTAATATATTAAGGATGCAATATTTTTTATTACTATTATTTACATTAACTAGTTATTTTTTATGTTTTAGATTGTTAGGTGAATTTTTGTTACCACTATCAAATAATCTACCTCGCACATACCGAGAGTTATTTTCCATTATGAAAGATATAGGAATGGAGTATCAGGATATTGATGCATTTCCTAATGATCATATTATTTATTATGGACAATATGCATCGGAAACGAAATTCCACCAATGTCAAATAAGTAGATATTGAACCGATCAAGGAGAAAAAAAGGTTCCTCACAAGGTCCTTCGTCATATTATGACAATTCCACGTTTGCAGTGACTGTTCAAGTGTGAAAGCATAGCAAAATTTATGGATTACCATGCATGACATAGAAGTGAAGATGGTGTTCTTCGAATGCCTGCAGATGCTTCTACATTTAGGAACATCAAAGAAACATGGACAATTTTTAAAGAATAACCTCATAATGTTAGGATTTCATTCACAACTAATGGTGTCAATCCATTTGGTGAGCTAGGTCTATTTACTTATTGTGGCCTATTTTTGTTATAAACAATAACCTTCCTCCTTGGATGTCAATAAAGAGGGAGTATGCAATGTTGGAAATGATTGTCCCGGGTATTTGTTTACAATATTTGTTTCAACGTAGTGCCATTCCATTTGTCTTATTTGTTGCATTATTTCTTATACATATACAAGGTAGTAATTACGTGTACTTTCAACCAATTAGGTAAGTACCAAGTGAAAGATATGAATGTATATATTGAGCCTCTTATCGACGATCTATGAAAGTTATGGGATGTAATCACCATGTACAACGTCCCTAGACCAATAGGGAAAAAACAATTTCAATTTTGTGGAATACTTGCATGGACAATTCATGATGCCCCAGGGATAAAACATTTTTGTGGTATGTAACACACTATTTCACTTTAATATTATATAATTTTATGAAAATATTATGCATGTTTCTTAAATATTAATTCCTTGTTATATAACTCATAGTCACAATAATTCATATCTTGCAGGTCTTCAAACAAAGAGTAAATTTGCATGTCTAGAATGAAATATCGTCATTAAAGAAGTTTAGGAAAATAGGTGTTTGATGAGTGTAGGAACTTCCTCCCTAAGAAACATAGATATCGAACTACATAAAAATATCTTTTCAATTTGAAAGAAGAGTCTGGAATAAAACCACAAAGAATGGCACCTCACCTATAGAAGTTGGATTATAATAGAAATCATCAAGGTAAGAAATTTGAATATGTATCACACAAAATGTTTTACAATTTTTGTTTCTATTGGATTCTATTTACCGTATCTAACAATTATTGTTGTATAATTAATTCATTTATGTTTCATAAAGGTCGTCAAGGCACTAATGGGATTCCATGAGGAATGAAAATTTACCCCATATGATTTAGTAGGTTTTCCTACTATGAGAACCTTCAAATAGCTCATTTGTTTGATACAATGCATATCAGGAAGAATGTAACAAAAATATTATGGAGAATCTTAGATGGAAGGAATGACAAAGAAAAAATTGTCAAAATTTGTAGTGACATTCAAGAATCCAATCATGCAATGCACAATTTTATTGATTCAAATAGAAATGTCGAAGACTACAATAATCTTCCATGGTTATTTACAGAGTAGGAAAGAAATGTTGTAAAAGAGGTGATTCAGAAAATTAAATTTCCCACGGGATTGTCTTCAAACATAAGGAATATCTTAATGAAGAAAGGTAAATTTGGTGGGGTAAAAAATCATTATTGGCATACCTTCATTAAGGTAATTATTTTGGTAGATTTCTATATTTGTATAAACACTTCTTTTTAGTATTTTAATTTTGTTTTCTTTTCAAAAAAATAATGATTTTTTTTTTTTGTAACTATAATATGTTCTACCTCTATCTCTCCCTGGCAGCTTTAACAACAACATAAAACAAGTTATAAATGATCTTGGCAAATACACGAGGTAAGAAAAATGTTTGTTTCATAACTTGTCATTATTTTTTTTAATTGAAATGTATATATGATGTTGTTGAAACCTATGATTTTCTTGTAAAATCATGTGTATGTGGTTGTCATAGAAAGAAATCCATAAAGAATATATAAAATATTGGAGGAGAGAAATTCCTCGATTAATGTATGAAATGAAGAAGGATATATCTCTTACATTTTTCAATGATCAATAACACTACCTCATACACCAAGTTGAGGAGATTGAAATGTGTGGACCTGTACACACAAGGTCAATGTGGATGGTGGAGAATCACTTGAAATCATTGAAGGATTTTGTTAGACAAGAGAACATCTTGAGGGTTCTATGGTGGAGGGCTATATGGTATATCAATCCTTGATGTATATTAGTTAGTATCTTCCTAAATTAGCAGCATGAATGAAGGTGCCTCGCATTTGGGATGTCAACTCCATCAACATACTTGAAGGGGAGGTCCTAGTCAGGAAAGTTCGAATGAGGAAAGTGAAAGGTAATTAGATAGCAACTGAGATCTATAATACTTTGCATTATTAATTTTTATCTATATTGCACTTATTTAAATTTTATTATTCCAATTATTAATCTTTATTGTTAGTAATTTTTATTCATTTTTCATACAGTTGGTCGAGAGTGGTATGCACTACATTTATACATCGCAAACAATCTTGATTGGATGAAGGTATGGATAGATCGATGTATACGATGTAATGGTAGGTTATCATGAGAAGCGGTGGTTACATTGCTTAAAGAAGCTCATCATAGTCAAGATACCAATCTTACTCAGAGGGAAATTCATTTAGAATATGGTTTGAAAGATAAACAAGCAAGAACATAATTCACCCACATCATTTTTCAATTATTTTTCATTATATTATTCTAGGTCATGGTGTGTTTTTTTATTATAAATTTTTACTAAGTCTAAATATGTTTATTCATTAATAATTAATTTTTTACGTGTCAGGAATATTGTAGTTGAAACACCACAAGGCTATGTGGTGCAGTGGCCATAAATTCCAAATAAAAAAGTTGGATGAAAATAATAAAACCTCTTATTTTCGGATAACTATAGTCTTTCAGGTCATTAATGTTTCCTCTAGAATTTGCAGCCATCCAACAATATCCTAAAATAGATATTATGGTTGTTTGAATGATATAATTGAGTGTGAATTTAATTCCTTCAAGTTAGTTATGTTCGAGGTAAAATGGTATAGGTTACAGATGAATGAATGTGATCACGAAAGAAGTGTTATTAAGCATACAAATGGATTTACCATGGTTAATACAAGGATGTTTGGGCCGTTTACATAAATTTATGTTCTTCCAATCCAATGTGAGAAGGTCTTTTATTTAGAGGTTCTAGGTAAAGCAGGTTGGTCGCACATTGTTAGATATGATCCAAGAGGAAGGCCTGTAAGGTATGATGTACCAAAAGAAGATAATATTGAAGAACAAGAACATGCAAAGGATAATGAGGTAAATCTAATGTTAGACGAAGAATTCGAATAAGTTTAGCTAGATGTAGATGAAAATTATGTTCTCGATGATGATATTATGATTGAAAATGACATTGATGAGGATGTTGATATGGCCAATCCTTTCAATATCGATTCTAAATTGGATGATACAAATGTAGAGTTGAATGAAGAATAATATCAATGATATCATCATCACCATTGTTATCATCTTCATCATCATCATTATCATCATTGTCGACGTGTTAGGGTCCTAACCCGCACATAGGTAGATCAATATATTCGGATGTAATAAAGGTCAATATTAATAAGGCCTTTCAATAAAATAGAACAAGGCAGATGTAAGAAGACCTAATAGAAGCTTTCACTTCTAGAAGGATCTTCCTCTAGATGCTTCTCTTGATAGACATATTTAGTATAAATAAGGGTCGAGGGTATGAAAACCCTAGCTTGAATATTATTGTAACAGAGCGTTGCTCGACTGGAGGTTGCCCCCTCGAAGAGGCCCGTGAACATTGTTGTCTGAATCAAAGTGTTATTTATGTTGTTGTTCTTATATCATTTCTGTGTTATTGTGGAGATTATGCTGGTTATATTATTGTTATTCTACCATTTCTAGCATTTTATTTCTGTTCTGCATACTTTTTATATCTGGTATATTACAAGTGGTATCAAAGCACTTTCCTTGGTAGAAATTGTGGGAATTTTTTTTTCAGGGTGGAGACATATTCCGGCGTCTTTAAGCCACATAGATCTGTCATTACGCACATAAACCCATGGTTGAGGGATTCATACACGTAGGAAATACAAGTGGTTCTTAAGCGCACATCTGTTGGCCACCCTTGTAACCCCTGTTGGTACCCCTTCGAGTGGTAGCACATCAGAAAACACCTGTGTACGAATTGGCCTAGATTTTCTGAAGCCTTCTTTAGATAAACCGATCAGTCACCTGACTACTATAGTGCCACCAAGAACAACACTCGGGAAGATACTCTCTAGTACCTGGGTAGTCGGGTAGTACGGCTAAGGGTACAGTCTATCCTCCTTAGTTACTGCCCTGAGATATTGGGTCGAGTACTACTATTGGACCCCACATGTATATCAAAGAGCTATAGCATAGGGCAAACCCCTGTCTGTAGAACCCTTGAATACCTAACCTTTGGGGGACAGAAACATAAACAAATTAAAACAAACAAGATCTATTTTCACGCAACTGTGTTCAGGTTTCCAAGTAAATACACATTTCTTTTTGGTTAAGCACTTGGGGATTTCATCGTTGTAGTATTCTTCAAACTGGAGTATAACTCCACAGGTGTAAAAAAAAAAGTCTGGAAATTTTTTCACCATTATTTGAGACCTATTCCATTGGATTCAGCTCTTCGCCCTTATCACATTCATCCATATCATTTTTTGAAAAAAAATTTGACCCCGCCCGCCCCTTTTCAATTCACCCATCCTCATGGCCCATACTTGTAGCCAAGACCTAGAATCTCACTTCAACACCTTGCAATATGGTTTCCTCGAGACCCAAAAAGAATTGAAGCAACTCAGTGATACTATTTCCTCCATTGATTCATCCATCAATACAACCATAAATACAACCATGCAGTCCTCAATGGAGGAAGTCAAACAAGAAATGACCACCCAGCTTGAATATTTCTTTGCATCACTCTACACCAAACTGAAGATCCCTACAGATGACCCTTTCTCTGATGCACCTCCAAAGACTGAAGGTGAGAATTCCTCCCATTCCCATACCTTTCAGCCCCATCACTTTCAACATGACCTACGCCTTCCGTAGGTGGATGTGACCAAATTTTATGGCTCAGAACCCACTGGTTGGGTCACCCAAATGGAACATTATTTCTCTTTATACGGCATTACAAATGACTTGGTGAAACTTCGGTATGGTGTTCTCCATCTAGATCAAGAACGTTGGCAATGGTGGAAATGGAGAAAAACTTCTCGTCAAGGGTATATTGCTTGGACCCAATTTGTGTCTGAGATTTATGAACGCTTTGACACTAACACCAACCATTTGGATTGTTTGACAAAGTTGAAACAATCAGGAACAGTAGAAGACTTCATAGCTACCTTTGAGCGCCTAGATTTTCGAACAGAGGGCATGACTGATGCTTTCTTTCGAGAGTGTTTTATCAGTGGCCTCAAGGAGGATATTTGGGCCCATGTCCTCATGGATCAACCTTCGAGTTGGGTGGAGGCTACTAAAAAATATAAAGAAGCACAACAGGTTGTATCCTCTCAAAACTGTAAACCCTCCTTTATCCCTCGCCCTAAACCCGTAAATCCCACTACTCCCTCCGCCTCATTAAAGATCCAAAAATTGACCAGGGATGAAATGGATGAACGCCAACTCAAAGGCCTTTATTATAATTGTGATGAAAAATATTTATCGGGCCACAAGTGTAAGGAAAAAAAGATTTTTATGGCCATCTCTAAGGATATTTCAGAAGAGGATGTTGAAACTCCCCTTGTTCCTGAGTCACCTGAAATCACTGACATAACCCCTCCCTCAAACCCTCTTGAAGTGGAACCGATCATTTCCCTCAATTCTCTCACTGACTTCTCCACCCCCCAAACCATCAAGTTAATCGGTTACATTAAGCATCAGAAGGTCATCATTCTGGTTGATAGTGGCAGCACCCATAATTTTATTCATCGCCACATTGCCCAAGAAACTTATTGCTACATCCATGCCATTAACAATTTCCAAATCATGATTGTCAATGATGGTTCCATGAAATATGGAGTGTGTTGTGAAAATGTGCGTCTCCAAATTGGTGACTACCACCTAAAATCCCATATGTTTGCTATCAACATGGGCGATTGTGACATTGTGTTGGGTGTAGACTGGCTAAGGACTTTGGGTCCCATTCTCATGGATTTTAAGGAATTAACCATGCAATTCGACCAGGAAGGCCACCAATATAAATTCCAAGGCATCACTGTTGGTTCACCTGAGGTCATTAGTTCCCATCGCATGGAAAAGCTGCTTAAAAAAGGTCATTCTGGTGTCATTGCCCAACTCCATGCCATACAAGCAACAGAGACACCCCTAGTTCCAGAAGACCTCCAAGCCCTCCTTTCTAAACACCAAATGGTATTTTCCACTCCCCAAGGACTCCCTCCTTCCCACGGTGTTCATGATCATTTCATTCCCCGTGTACCTGGAAGCCTTCCTCCCAATATCCATCTGTATCGCCACCCCTTTTCACAAAAAAATGAAATTGAGAAAATGGTCCAGGAACTCATTACTGTAGGCATTATCTTCCCTAGTACAAGCCCTTACTCTTCTCCTATAGTCATCGTCCAGAAGAAAGAAGGTTCTTGGAGAATGTGTCCTGACATCTGTGCCCTCAACAAACTGGCCATTAAAGACAAATTTCCCATTCCTGTCATTGATGACCTCCTGGATTAATTGAGTGGTGTCCAATTATTTACTAAACTTGATCTTCACTTAGGCTATCACCAGATACGTATGAAGGAGGCAGACATTCCCAAGACGGCCTTTCTAACTCATGAGGGCCACTATGAGTTTTTGGTCATGCCCTTTGGCTTGTGTAATGCCCCCTCCACCTTCCAAAGCCTCATGAATCATGTCTTTCGTCCTTTTCTCCATCGTTTTGTATTAGTTTTCTTTGATGATATCCTAATCTATAGAAAAACCTGGACAGACCATCTTACTCATGTGGATCGAGTTCTCCATCTACTCTCTCAGCACCAACTTTTCCTGAAACACTCTAAATGTGATTTTGGTGCCTCAGAAGTAGAATACTTAGGTCATATGATTGGCAAGGATGGCATCAGGGTGGATCTGAAAAAGATTGAAGCTATGCAAGACTGGCCGCACCCAAAGACTCTCAAAAGCTTACGTGGATTTCTGGGCTTAATAGGGTATTATTGCAAGTTTGTTAAGAATTATGGCAAGATTGCAGCACCTCTCACGACTCTTCTTAAAAAGGAATCTTTCACTTGGACTCCAGTCACTGCTCAAGCTTTTCAAACCTTGAAGACAACCATGTGCACCACTTCGGTTCTGGACCTTCCTGATTTCACAAAGACCTTTATGTTGGAATGTGATGCCTCAGGGAAAGGAATCGGTGTTGTCCTTATGCAAGAGGGTTGACCTTTGGCCTTCACCAACAGACAATTTTCTGAAAGGAATATGGGCAAACCCATCTATGAAAAGGAAATGTTGTCTATTCTACATGTCGTTGATCTGTGGTGCCCTTATCTCTTGGGGAAACGCTTCCAAATTAAGACAGACCATCAAAGCCTCAAGTACTTTCTAGAACAATGTATTTCCTCCTAGAGCAACAAAAATGGGTGACTAAGCTATTTGGATATGATTATGAGATCATTTACAAGAAGGGAAAAGACAATGTGGTGGTGGATGCACTTTCCAAAAAAATTGAAGAAGAAGGATCCCTTTTTTCTCTTTCCTTCATTGTACCAGATTAGCTCCAAGCTGTGCTCCAGGAATGGCTACAAGATCCCAAAAGTTCGCATCTGATCTAGCAATTGCAAACCAATGCTCCAACTCCCCCAGGGTACTCTTGGCTCCAGGATGAGCTTCAATACAAATTCCGTTTGTATTTAAGTAAACAATCAAAACTTAAATCCACGGTACTTTTTGAGCTTCATGCTACACCCACAACAGGGCACTCCGGGTTCACCAAAACCTATGACAGGGTCAAACGTTCTTCTTTCTGGGATGGTATGAAACATGACACCCGTAATTTTGTCACTGAATGTGAGGTGTGTCAATGCAACAAGGGAGAAACAGTCAAATCTCCGGGAACACTACAACCACTTCCCATTCCACCTGCTATTTGGAAGGATATCTCTATGGACTTTATTATCGGCTTACCCAAATTGGGAAATAAATCAGTCATAATGGTGGTTGTGGATCGCCTTTCCAAGTATGCTCATTTCTGCACTCTTCAACATCCATTTACTGTATCCATGGTGGCTCAAATTTTCATGGGCCAGGTCTTCAAGCTTCATGGTGTGCCACACTCTATTGTTTCTGATCATGACCCAACTTTCACAAGTAATTTTTGGCAAGAACTGTTTAAGCTATAGGGCACCCAATTGCATCTAAGAACAACTTATCATCCCCGAACTAATGGTCAAATGGAAGTTGTCAACAAGTGTTTGGAAACATATCTAGGGTGTTTTGCCTCTGAAAAGAAAAATCAGGGGGCTCAATGGTTACCCCTAACTGAATGGTGGTACAACACTTCCTATCATACAGGTACACGCATGACTCCTTTTGAAGCGGTATATGGACAGAATCCACCTTCAGTTCTCTCATACTTACCGGGTACCTTGAAGGTCCAGGCAATTGACCAAACACTTATAATTCGAGAGGATATTCTTCGTACCCTTAAAGAGAACTTGGTCATGGCAGAAAATCGCATGAAGCAACAAGCAGATCAAGGTCGCTTTGAATGTCAATTTGCAGAAGGGGATCAAGTGTTTTTGTGACTACAACCATACAAGCAAGCTTCCCTTAGGGCCGAGCATTGTCAGAAGCTAGCGCCCAAATTTTATGGTCCTTATATAGTTCTCAAGCATGTGGGACAAGTCGCCTATCAGTTAGCTCTACCCAGTCAGTCAAAGCTACATCTTGTTTTTCATGTTTCATGCTTAAAGAAGGTGATTGGAACTAGGTGCCAAATTCAAACCAACCTTCCCGAGTTAGCTAAAGAAGGATCCATTTGGCTACAGCCAGAAGCAATTTTGGACCAGCATGAGCATTACCTGCGTCAGTGAACCATCAAGGAAGTGCTAGTCCAGTGGAAAGATACAACTCCAGTAGATGCCACTTGGGAACCAGCTACCATTCTGCAGCAGTTTCCACATCTCAAGCCTTGAGGACAAGGTTGTTTTTAAGGGGGTGGACATGTTAGGGTCCTAACCTGTACATAGGTAGATCAATACATTCAAATGTAATAAAGGTCAATATTAATAATGCCTTTCAATAAAATAGAATAAGGTGGATGTAAGAAGACCTAATAGAAGCTTATGCTTCTAGAAGGATCTTCCTCTAGATGCTTCTCTTGATAGACATATTTAGTATAAATAAGGGTCGAGGGTATGAAAACCCTAGCTTGAAGATTATTGTAATAGAGCGTTGCTCGACTGGAGGTTGCCCCTTCGAAGAGGCCCATGAACATTGCTTTCTAAATCAAAGTGCTATTTTTGTTTTTGTTCTTATATCATTTCTGTGTTATTGTGGAGATTATGTTGGTTATATTACTGTTATTCTGCCATTTCTAGCATTTTATTTCTGTTCTACATACTTTTTATATCTGGTATATTACACGACGTTGTCATCATTTTCATCACCATAATCAACATTTTCATCATTGTCATTGTCATCAATGTCATGGTTGTCATCATTGTCGTGGTTTTCATCATTGTCACCGTTATATTTTCCATCATCATTGTGGTTTTCGTTACTTTCATCATCATTGTCAACGTTGTCGTGATAATCATCGTCATCATCATGATCATTGTCATTTTCATTTTCAATGTCATCATGATCATTGTCATCATCATGATTGTCATTGTCACCATCGTCGTCATCATCATGGTTGTCGTCATTGTCATCATTATCAATGTCATCATTGTCATGGTTTTTGTCATTGTCATCATCATTGTCAACGTCATTGTTATCATCATTGTCATCGCCATCATCATTGTCAATGTTGTCATGATCATCGTGATCATCATCATTGTCATCATAATCATCGTCATAATTTTTATCGTCTTCATCATTGGAATCATCATTGTCATCATCTTCGTCGTCAACATTATCATCATCATCATTATCAATATCATTATCATCGTCATCATCTTCATTATTTTCATCATCGTGGTCCTCATTGTCATTCGGTAAAATAAAAAAAACCGGCCACACTAATTTTCATTGTTACACCTCATTCTTTGATTCCAACCTCTCTGACAAGCACCATTTCTCACTCTCCTTCCATGATCACCCAATTTTCATTGCTCTACAGTTAGTTAGAAAGTTCCACTGATAGATTACACACATTTCCAAAATTTGGAAAATATTGCAATTTTTCATTTCTTCTCTACGGTGAAACCATGCATTGTTGGGAGAGAAGACACTTGGTAAATTGTTTATTACCTTGTTATTTGCATTTTCATTGCATTAAAATTTGAAATTGGCTTGAAATTTAGTCTTATATATCTATATCTATATATATATACTTTGTCCAACAGTTGTATGCATGGGGGTGTCATGTTTAGAGTGGAGCATTCTTTTTTATTTTATTTTTTGTATAATGGATAACATTGCATATTATTGTCTTAGAACTGGAGTGTTATGTTTATGTGAGCATTGGTTTACTCTAATCCAACAAAAGCATCGGAGAAAAAAAATCCTCCAAAACCTCCAACCGCCTATCTTCATTAACCACCTCTATTATAAACAAAAGAAGGGAATTTTTTTTAGGAGGTTCTGTAAAAATTGCTGACAACAAGGAGACGCACTAGGGTTTCATATGTATGCATATTGGGTTTCTTTGTTTGATTCTTGTAATTTTTTTTTTATAGAGGATAACGATGCACCTTAATTTGGAAGCATCAAGGTGCTTGTATTGTGTGTGCATCAATGCATATTTACCTAATAGGTGCATCACTAAAAAAACCTATGCAAAAACCTTCGACCACCCACCTCCATTAACAACCTCCACAAGAAATAGAGAAGGGATAATTTTTTCAGAGAGGTTCCATAAAAACCTCCGCTACAAGGTGTTCTCCTTGTAGTGTTTTCCTTATACCTCACTCAAGTATTCTCTAAGTCTATTAATTAATGTAGCTACTAAGATTTCACTATTGAGACGTTTCATTTCCTTAATAACACAAAAATATTTCCTTGTTGATTAGGATTTTCCAAAACATCAAGTTTCCATCTACCAATGATTCATTTCAAGAATTCATGTATGAATTTTAAATAGTCAAATGACTCAAACTAATCTAACAATTTTTTGTATTAAATTAAAATACCCAAGAAAATAAATGTTTCACCCACGACCAATGTTTTATCATCATGAAATGTATAATTTATTTAGAAAACCTTGAGTTCCATATCTAATTTTCTATATATTAACCAACATGCCAACTTTTCCAAAACAAAAGAACAAAGTTTTATCCGAGTTTTCTTTCTACCTCACTCAAGTATTATCTAAGTTTATTGATTAATGTAGTTACTAAGATTGCATTGCTAAGAAGCTTCATTTCCCTACCCTTGGAGATTTAATTATTTGACAAGGATGATTCCACCACAATTAGCAACTACATTGTTCTAATCCTTCCTCGTGAAAATTTATTAAAATCTAGACTATAGAAATCAGATTTGTCAAATATTTTTTTGTTGATGGACAAACTACAATTAGAGCAAGCAACAAAGTAAAAAAATTCAATTTAATCAAAAGAACATATAAAATACTATACAAAATTACAAATATAGATCTCACTTCCTCCCTAAATTTAATTTCAACACACTCACCATCATTATTGAGGCCGGTAGAGATCATGTCCAACCATTGCTTGCCTCTGCCTATGGATATACTTCTTCTCATCCAAAGACTCTTTGGATGAAATTATGAAGGTATATATCTCTCTCAGATTCATCATTAAAATTGACATAACATGTATACACAAAATATACATGAGCACAACCCAACACAACGTACACAAAAAGCACACAAAATGTTGAATAAAGAACAAGGGAATATGCTTCTAATAACACAGGAAACCAATACAATAACATTCGTCAATATGGAGAAAATACATACAATTTTAAAAAACCATATACTCACTATATTATGAACAATTGATTCTAGCATGGATGAGATGGGTTCACCTTCCACCTTGCTCAAATAAAAGGTGTGCTTCCGACCTTGAGAGAGAGACTAAGTTAAGTAATAAAAATAATGTATTGATGTTTAATTTGGAGAGTAGAGTGTCGCCATTTCCCCAACCTTTGTATACTTAAGCCTAGCTCCATTTGAGTTGTTATCACACTCGTAAATTTAGTTAAATTTAACTTAGTTTAAATAAAACATAATTAAATTAAATTAAAATATACTAAACTACACGTGGAACTATGAACCGTGCATTTATCATTATTATCCATGTATGTTTGTAATGTTAGTTATGAATCATAATTTATACAGTCTATGCCACTTGTTTTTCATAACCCTCCCTCATAGCTACCCAACCTTTATTATCTATAAAACGTCATGGATATTGCACTGGAATAGTTCATCACAATAGATCCTATAATATTCTGAAATCTTAGACTATGCAAAATAATTTTCCTTAGATCCCAGATTAATTAATTACTAGCTTATTGCTCAGATTTATGAAATAACTAAAATATCAAAATGAAAGAAATGAGTAAAATAATACACAAAGGAACACAAGAAATATCCCAGGAAACCCAATACAGGAGAAAACCCAACTCGAAGGTGAGGCCTATTCTTTTCTCTCTTTTATTCAGTTATGGAAATGAAAATACAAAGAAAGAGGCACTAACTATGGAGTTTCTTTTGAAACTGTCGCTTCCATGGCTGCTACACGATCTTTTACTAGTAGTTCAATACATAAGCAAGCATATATTTAAATATACATGTACATATAGACAAATGTTGGAGTTACTTCACACACACCTAGGATTTCTTTTTCCTAAGGTTCTTCCTTTTTTATTAGTCATAATTAGTCATTACTCAGTCTCTTATATTTTAGGAGAGAATATTCCACCTGGAGAATATTCTCTTTCAGTTGACACTTCTATTTGACTAGTTGAGTTGAGTCTAGATGTTGCATTGGTTTTGTCACCATGCAACATTGGGATCATCACCATGATAATGCACACTTGCCTTGGGATCATCACCATAATGGTGCATTTCCCTTGATTCCTTGATATACTACTCACTACACTATGTTCAGTCAGTTAACTGAATATTGGTTGAATAGTTAACTCAGCTAGGTGGCGATTCACTCGCGTAACTGCCTAAGAGACTAGACTAGGTAGAAATTCACTCCCGTAACTATTGGTGTGTGTCCAGATCACTCTATACCACCACTATAACGCACTGGTTCTCCTCCATTGTGCATTCATTGAGTTATACAGAGTATATCGTGTGTAAATTATTCATTATCCATTATGGTTAATGAAAATTCTTCCATTCTTTCTCTCCTTCTTCTTCTTTGTCAATTTCTCTCTGCAAATGTGTGTAGTATTTTCTAGCTAGATCTATTATGTACAGGTTCAACACATTTTCATGGTATCAGAGTCGACAGACTGCTAAGAAAAATATACACCAAAATATTTTGTAGGTACAAAAGATTGAAGATAACGGAAAGATGGATTTCCAAAAAGAATTCATTCTTACACCTTACAACTACTTTTCATGGAAGGAAAAAATAACCACACATATTCAAACCATAGGATTGTACAGGTTAACTTTGAATATAGATACATAACTGACATCAGCCATAGAAAAAACCCAAGTATTTAAATCACATGGATGAAGAACTCAGAACAATTTGTAATCTTATTTCTCTCGATCTCCTTTTTCACATATCTTCCTGTAAGACTCCGAATGAAGCCTGGACCACCTTGGAAGGGAACTTTGGAAAACAATATGAGATGAGGGGACACATGCTGGAGGTGGAATTTCTCACATTGGATCCAAAAATATTCGACAATATCGAAAATTTCTTTACAAAATTCAAGGATTTACTGTCGCAACTCAAAGCTTGCGGGGCTGATAAATCTGAGGAGAAACAAATAGTTCTGACCATTCTCTCCAAAATTGGTCTTGAATTCTTTGTATTCATATCCACATTCCATTCTATTAAATTCGCCTCCATATCCAACTGGAAGATGCCTTCTCTTGAGGAATTTATTGAATCCCTGACATAAGAGAAAACCAAGCTCATCAACATGGGAAAAATCAAAGGCCCAAAGGTGCATGTGCTTACTGTGTAAGATGGCAGCCAAAAATATCATAAATCTAAATATAAAGACAAAAGGAAAGCTCATTCACATCCTAAGAAGGAAGGGTATGCAAATCCCTTCACCGATGCCTCTGCATCCAAAGGAGAAAAGGGAAGAAAAGGGGAGAAATTCACGTACTGTCACAAAGGATTCCATCCATAATCTGCATGCATGAAAAAAAAAATAGATCTAATGTCTCAAATACTTCAGCAAAACAACCTTGGAGATCACATCCCCAAGGGTGCCAAGAAGAAGAAGCCACAATATATGGATCCAAAGAAAGGCAATTCTAGCCATGCCTTGATTGCCATCAACTCCTCTCCCAATGCTTGGATCGTGTATTCATGAGCATCACATCACATAGCTTCCTCAAAAGAAGTCTATTCTTATTTGGATGCATGGAAATGTTCTCCTATTCTGATGGGGGACAACTCTTCAGTCGAAGTCGCCAACAAAGGAAGGATTGAACTCACCAATGGAAGCTTCAAGAATGTGTTGCATGTTCCCAAACTTTTCGTCAACCTTCTCTCTATGTATCAGATGACGAATTTAGGCACCAGAAAGAAATTCATATTCACACCAAATTTTGTGGATATCTATGACATGCAAACCAACTCCAGGGTTTCTACCGGTGAGGTAAATCATCATTCTATATTGTATACATTTTATGAATTCATTGAACCTAATTCTGCTTTACTTCTTACTCATGCTGATGAAAGTAGTAGGATATGGCACAAAAAGTTTGGACATTTGAATTTCATATACATGCAACAACTTAGCAAGCAAATATTGGTTGATGGTCTACCAGAAATCCATTTCTCCAAGGGAGTATGTGAGGGATGTGTTCTTGGAAAACAACCTCAAGAGAAAATCTACAAAGGAAAGTATCAGAGAGCGTATGCACCTTTAGATCTGATCCA
Organism: Picea engelmannii; assembly: GCA_009831015.1. NCBI lineage: Eukaryota > Viridiplantae > Streptophyta > Pinopsida > Pinales > Pinaceae > Picea > Picea engelmannii. The sequence goes on along the minus strand of ML812107.1, from coordinate 71,324 downwards.
CAATGACCTTATGGGTCCTTTTCCGCATCCATCCATCAGAAAAGTGAGGTTTCTTCTCATTTTTTTTGATGATTTCTCACGTTTTACATGGATATACTTTCTTAGGCAAAAATCCAAGGTCTTTCAACGCCTCAAAGATTTCAAAGCTCTGGTTGAGACAGTCCGAAAAGAAGATCAAATTCCTCTGAAATAATAGCGGGGGAGAGTATGTCAATCATGAGATACATGATATTTTCCATGAGGCATGGATTTAGTTACAACATATAGTTCCCTATACTCTGCAACAAAACAAAGTTGTTGAGCGGAAAACAGATCTCTAAAGGAGATGGCATCTTACATGTTGTATGCCAAGTCACTACCACATAGACTATGGGCTGAAGCACTTAATTGTGAAACATTCATCCAAAACATATCTTCCCATAGATATTCCAAGGATAATACCTCGTACAAGGATTGGAGCGACCTCAAACCGGAAGTGACCCACTTTCGCATTTTTGGTTCACGTGCATGGGCCCAGATTCCCTCTGAAAAGAGGAAGGCACTTGATCCATAGATCACTGAGTGTATTTTTATTGGATACCCTGATGGTGTGAATGGATATAGGCTTATTGATCTTTCCTCATACCGACTCATCATTGAGTGTAGTGTCCAATTCGAGGAAAGTGTCTCACATGTACCTAAGCAGCCGCATACAGACACCTTCATTCTTCCACCTGTCTGAGATGATGAGAATGCACATGCCGAATATTCTTCAGATGAGAGTTATGATTTAGATTCAAAGTCAGTACAACCAGATGTAGAGTCAGAGCATCCAGATGTTGTTGTAGAGCTAGAGCAGAGGCCCAAGTGGGCACAGAATACTCTTCAAGATGCAGGGGATATTGTTGGTGATCCAACCGATACTAGGAGGATTCGATCTGATTTCGAGGATCCTCCTGTTGCACTCACTTCCACTAAACCATTTCCCTTTGGACATCCTTTCTTGGTTCAGTATTCAGATCCATAGTCTTATGGCGAGATTGTTAGAAATCCCTTTTGGGAATCCTCCATGCAGGAGGAGTACAAATCCCTCCTCGAGAACCAGACTTGGGATCTGGTTCCCCTTCCTTCTGGGAGGAAACTTGTCATATGTATATGGGTCTACTTAGATGTAGATGGGTCTACAGGACCAAGAGTGTAACAGATGGATATATTAGCAGATACAAATCCAGGCTTGTTGCCAAAGGCTTTCAGTAGGTGCATGGTATTGACTATGATGAGACCTTCGCTCCAGTAGTGAAGATGGATTCCATACGATTGAAACTTTCCATTATGGCAACCAAGGGATGGGAAGTTCATCAGATGGACGTGAAGAATGCATTTCTTCATGGTGATCTCTCTGAGGAGATCTATATGGAGTAGCCCCAGGGATTTATGCAGGACTCATCTTTGGTCTGTCGACTGAAGAAGTCCCTTTATGGCCTCAAGCAGGATCCGAGGGCATGGTATGCCAAGATGGACTCCTACCTATTGTCACATAACTTTACCTATTGTCACATAACTTTGTACATTTTAAATCAGACCTGAATGTCTACATGCTTAGGATGGTTGAATCACTTCTACTCTTATTTTTGTATGTTGATGATTTGTTGATCACCGGTTGCTCGACTTCCGCGATTGCTACAGTCAGGAGGATTCTACATGATAGGTTTTTGATGACGGATATGGGTCTGCTACACTTCTTCCTTGGACTCGATATCAGTCAGGATTCATTAGACATCAAACTGTCTCAGGCCAAGTATGCATGAGATCTCCTTGAGATATTTCACATGAAAGACTGCAAGTGTGCTCCGACTCCTTTCCTATCAGGAGTAAAACTTGAGGATGATGAGGAGACTCCACTGGTTGAAAGAAAACTGTATAGATAGCTAGTGGGGAGCTTGTTGTATCTCACATACTCTAGACCAGACCTCTCATATGTAGTTGACACAATTTCCAGGTTCATGCAGGAGCGGCATGAGCTACATTGGAAGGCTACAAAGTGTATTCTTCGATACGCACAGGGAACCATCACCTTTTGGATTCATTATGAAATAGAATCTACATTAGATCTCATCAGGTTTATTGATTCTGATTGGGTTGGTGATAGCACTGATCACAAGTCCACATCTGGTTACTCACTCAGTCTTGGTTCTGGGCCTATCTGTTGGTCGAGCAAGAAGCAAGCTTCCATTGCTCTATCTTCAGATGAGGCAGAGTACAAAGGGGTAGTTAGCATAACCATTCAGGCTATGTGGCTACAACATTTTCTCATTGAGTTGGGCATTCAGTTTCACCAGTCGATTGTCATTTGGTGTGAAAACCAGAGCACTCTAAAGTTCTGCAGAGATCCAGTTAAGAGGCAGTAGACGAAGCACATCGAGATACACATGCAATACATCTAGGACTTAGTACATGAGGGTATCATTGACCTACATTTTTTTCCTTCAACAGAACATACAAAAGATATCTTCACCAAGACCTTCACCGAGCAGAAGTTCCATTCTCTACGAATTCGTCTTGGAGTGA
>ML812107.1:22471-40136 GCA_009831015.1 Picea engelmannii | reverse complement strand
AAAAAAAATATTTTATTAAAAATGGTTGTTTATAATAAAAAAAAAAAATTGTTATTTGTAATAAAAGAAAATGAATTATAAATGAAAGTTCAAATTATTTTTGTTATTTATAATAAAAAAAAATATTTTTATTATTTATAATAAAAAATAATTTTGTTATTTATAATAAAAAATATATTTTTGTTATTTATAATAATAATAATAATAATAAATGTTATTTATAATAAAAAAAAAATAATTTATAATAATTTGTTATTTATAATAAATAAAATATGATAAATAAATAAATAAAAATTGTTTTTGTTATATATAATAAAAAACAAAAAAAATTATTTATAATAAAAATAAATTGATTATATCTTTTTTTTTTTAAGTAAAAAAGTGGAACTTGCTATATTAGATAGAAAAAACTTTTACAGAGTATACAAAAGAGTAGGTCTGGAGTCACCCAAAATGCTGTCGATTATCGGAAACCAACATATATAAAGGGCGAGTAACAATAGCATGAAAAACATAATAACAGAGTGGCATCTGTCCTGCCCGGAGGAAACCAGGACAGATGTCAAATGGTATAAATACACATAAACAGTAATATAATAAAACTAGGAACCAAGAGAGAAAATAAAACTAGGAACCGAAAGAGCATATAAAACCTAGGTGCCTGGTGACCTGTCATCCTCGCTAGTCTGCCGCGTGGTCCCCGCCAGGATGATGAAAGCTTGCGCGCAGAGGGGGCATTTCCGCTTGGCTGGCGCGTTGGAAAACACATTGAGGAACATGTCCATGCGCTGGCCCATGAGGAGGGCCCGATGTTCCAGGTCCGACAGGTGCCCCCGAAGGTCGAACATTAGAGCCAGGTGCTCTTCCCGGATGAGTGAACCATGCATGCTGCCACCCACGTCCACCGCCACTCCAGAACCTGCTTTGAACACCCTCTGCTCCGCATCAGCCTCTGCACCCTTCGAGCCTACTTCGTTCCCCTGTGTGCCATGGCAGCTGCAAGTGTCGTCACCAAGCCAGGGTATTTCCTCCACAATATAGTCGGGGGTATTGTCTAGCAATGTCGGAGTAGGTCTGCATGCTTCCGGATGGGTCGCCACGCGGGTCTTCTCGATAATCGACAGGTCCTCCATGAACGGGTCTTCCACCACTATGCAGGGGGGAAACTCCTCCTTAGTACCAGCTTTCTGCAGGGCGCCCGACGCATTCTCTTTGACGTCTCGGCTGCATCCAACTCCAGGCTCAGCTATGGTGGCAAGCCGCGCCAGTCTCTCTGCCCTGGCTTTCTTCCTAAGAATGGATGTCGCCAGAGCCAAGGCACATTCCAACTCCTCCTTACGACGCCGCTGCGCCTTATGTGCCTCCCAGGCCATGCCACGGCGAGGTCTGCCTCTCTTCCGTGCCATGATGAAGGAGCAGGGCAATTGCAGGTGAAGGCAGATGAACCAGGAGCAGAGCAAATGCAATTGCAGGTGAAGGTGCGAGGCACAGTCAAATACGGTCAGAAATAAATACTGGATCACACCAGAGCGTCCAAGCAATAAGCAATATGCAAAGTCGCACCAGAGCATCACGATGAAAACTGGACACGATGAATACTGGACCGCACCAGAGCGTCCAAGCAATATGCGAAGTCGAGGTGGGTGCAGTCCTGCTCTGTCCGGGCAAATTGAAAACCAAATAATCAAGAGCTGAGGTCATCCTCCTACCTTTAACCCTTGCCAGCCCAGGAACACTGAGGTTGTAAATGCTCGCGCGAGGGAAAGGTCCCTCCGTCCTGCAACTGCATTTATGGCCGTCCCCCATGGTTAATACAGGCTCGTGGGTGGCGTCTACCGGCATTTATGCCTGGGCCGAGTGCAAGTCCACCTGTAGCCCTGGAACTACGTGTCACCCCATCCGGGGAAAATAAATTAAATTATATCACAATTTGTTATTTATAATAATAAAAAAATGATAAATAACAAAAACAAAAATTGCTATATATAATAATGTTTCTTTTAATAAAAAGAAAATGAATTATATCATAATTTGTTATTTATAATAATAAAAAAATGAATTATATCATAATTTGTTATTTATAATAATAAAAAAATAATTATATCATAATTTTTTGAAAGGTCAAATTATTTTTGTTATTTATAATAATAAAAAAATTATTTTAGTTATTTATAATACATTTTCTTTTTATTTATAATAAAAATAAATTGAATTATATCATAATTCCTTTTAAAAATGAAAGGTTAAATTATTTTGTTATTTTAAAAAAAAAAATTTATTTTGTTATTTATATTAAAAAAAAAATAAAAAAAAAATAATGATAAAAAATATATATATTTGTTATTTATAATAAAAACAAATTTATTTTAAAATCAAATTATGGTAAATGAAAGGTTTATATTACTTTAAAAAAATGAAAGGTAAGTCCAACTCAATGTAGAGAGCTTTCTTGCTCACCTTATTTATGCTCTTCACACTAAGGTGTTGTAGTTGCCTTTGGATATTGTTGAATCGTCCTCTAGTGTACTTCACCACTACCTCAAGCTCTTCTAAAGAAATGCCCAACCTATTGGCTTGCTTTTGGAATCCGAACCTGTAATCTTGTACACTTTTTCCTTGTTATTGTTGAAGATACTACCATTTCATGAGCAGTTCCTCTTCGTAGCCTATGGAATAGAACTGTGATTTCAACGATGCCTCGAAATCCTTCCATTTTGTAACCATGGGATATTTTCCTATCCTCAATGCATTTACATAGCTCTCCCACCACAACAATAGAGCATGCCACATTTTCAAGCAGGAAAAACAAATATGTTGTTTTTCTTTGATTTGATAAAGACCAAAATAAACCTCCAATTGTTTCAACCAACTATTCAATCTTTCAGCATTAGCTTGACCATCATACATTAGTATTTATTGTTTCACTTCAACTAAAATATTGGAAAATGAACGAAGAGAGTTGTTATTACCTGATTTTCCATGCTTCTTGCCTTTGGAATCTTCTGGGTCATCATTTTCTTCTTCATGCTCATCCTTTGCTAAGTGTCTTTCCTTACCCTTTCATTACCAATAACTATGTTATCATCTCTGTCAATGCAGCAATGCTTCGCTCCAACAAAGTAAACCTAGCTTCCAAATCTGATTTTTCATGTTCTTCATGAGAAGAACCCACCACTTTTGGTTTTTTGCTCCTCTCTAGACCTTGCAACATTGTTTCTCTACTTTGGGTGCTTACCATACAAGTTATTCATCAAGAGTCTTTGAACTTAAGCTTTGATACCATATGATCTATAAACAGTAGACCTATGGCCCGTCTGTCTCTCCAATATAAATATTCACTAAGGAATTCTAATTTATTGTCTCTACAATTCTCTATCAAGCTAAGTTCAAAGCTTATCGATCTTTGTTCTTATTTGGTACAAGCACCACTAAAGGTTCATTGTGAATTCAACAAAATCCAACAAATAACATGCATTGGGGACTACGTTTAGTTTCCCAAATTGAACCAAGCACTAGAAAGAAAACCCAATCACACAACAAATATCATTCACACAGTCAATTCACACCATAGACAAAAGAACTTACCCTAGAGAAAACCTGTAGGAAAAACTCCAACATCGAATGGATTTGCTCAATGTTCATTTATCAGGTATTGCATAATTACATTGGTGTTTTGTATTTCTGGACTAAGTTGCATAGTTATGGATATGGGAACAAATATAGATAAAGTATCTGAAATGGATGCGACAATTTTGGAAAAAAGTAGGGTACCTTGGCTGATTGGAAGAGGTGACAAAGCCTGATTGGTGAAGATCCTTGGATAGGCTATCCTAACAATTTCAGATTATCTCCCCCTTATTAGAATAATTACACTCCAAGGGATTGACAAAGATTCCATATGTTTCTAAATAAGTAAGGCCTAGGATATGTTTCAGGATTGGTTTTCAACTGAAGATTTTCACCTACCTAGAAATCTTGTTGAGGAATGATCCATTTACACTTCTCAACTCTACCACTATACAATTGTTCTTCAATGTAAGGATAATGAATTGAGGTGGTCTCTGAATAAATCCCATGGGACTCTTACTACCAAGTTGGGATATGAAGCCCTGATGGATTAATTTTTAGAGGCAGACCTTAGAAATGGTAAGGCTTGGTGGTGGTCCCTTATCTGGAAATTAGAAATCCTGTGAAAATATAGACCTTTTTTATGGCTAACTATCTCAAATGAGGTCCTTACCTAAGACAATGGCCACAAAAGGAGTTGGAATGGTCCCGATAGATGTATCTTGTGCAAACAGGACTGTGAATCAACAAATAATCTCTTTGTAAATTGTCCTTTCTCAAGGTCATTCTAGAAATAAGTATTATTGATGGTTAAATACATAGTTGCTTAGAACAAAGGCACTTTGCAGGATAATTTGAAAAGGTGGATTTAAGACAAGTCTATTTCAGAGCATATTGGTAGAGCTTTACCTTTTATGTTTTGTGGGCCGAAATAAGATGTTGTTTCTAGATATTTCCTTATCTATAGATCAAGTTTTCCATTCAATTATATTTTCTTGTAGAGAATGTTGGAAGGTTCCCTCTTTGAAAATTCCTAGGTATTTAATACAACCAGTGATAGACTATCCCTTTTCTTGGGGTATCCTTGATGGTGCCTGTTAAGGAACCCTAGGTAAAAGTGGGGCTGGTGTGATTCTTCATGTTTCTTCTCTGCATCACTTTTCTTTCAAATATGGAGTTGGTTCTAGAACAAACAATAGCGTTAAGATTTTTTCCTTGTGGTTACTTCTGAAAACAATTGCAAGAAAACGTATTAGGAAGCTTCTGGTGTTGGGCGACTCGAAGTTGCTAATTTATTGGGCAAATGGAAAGTTCAACCTTACATACTTAGCTATGGGACCTATTCTTCAAAGTGTCTTGGAGGTCAAGCTTCAATTTGAGTTCATTTCATTTTCCCAAGTATATAGGGAATTCAATACAAAAGTAGACTCTCTTTCAAAATATGCACTCTCCTTGCAAGAAGGTACTATGTTGACTCAAGAGTTTAGAGGTCCTAACCTCTTGTTTGAAAATTTGGTTTCAGTGTTTTAATGCTCTATGGATCCAGGCTTTCTCCTAGCAAGCCAATTCTACCTATAAACATGTGCACAGTGATCAGAGTTATGTTGTTTATTTGTCTTTCTTTTCTTAATTCTTTCATTATTTTGTGTTTTCATTGGCAATGCATCACTTTGGAGGTGATCTGTAGCGGATTTAACAAGTGTGGGGCCCTTCACACTATCAACCGCATCCTCCAATATTGTCATCAACCTCATAGCCTTGAGCTTCTTTTCCATGGCCAATCTTCTAGTTTGTTGAGTATCTTTAATTCTATTTTCCCTCTATTTTCAAGGCAAAAGGTTACAGGAAAAAGGCTTTCGTTGGCCTTCCCTGGTGATTCCGGTGGTGAAAGGAAAAAGTCTTATGTTGGCCTTCTTTGGTGAGGTTGCTAGACTTGGAAAAATGCATATTCTTTCTATTGGACTCACTGGATCCAACGGGTGTGTGTCATTGAATTAAGTAGCTCTGCTACGGCTCTTGCTCGGATTGATGGTGTAAGGTAGCTAGAGAGGTAGTGGGAGGGGGCAGAGGGTCCATAGTGATAATAGTGGAGGCCATTCAATGTAAGGTGGACTAGGTCCACTATATTATTAAATAAGGCTCAATATGGTAGTTAGATATAATAAATGGGTAGTTAGATGTAATAAATGTAAGAGGACTTCTTAGAAGGTTCCACTTCTAGAAGATTCCTCCTCTAGAATGTTCTTAGGTGATGGTAGCACTATATAAAGGGGTTAAAGCAATGTAATGGAACATGAAAAGAAATATTGTATTTGGAGCGGTAACTCAATAGGAGGATGCCCCCTCGAAGAGGCAAGTGAACAGGAGAGGATCTCTTCCATAATAGGATCCATTGTATGGTGTTTCCCTGCCTTAAGGGTTTGGTAATAATAAAGTGTGGTTTCTTCTATCTTGCTTGATGGATCTATTGTGTATTCGATATTTTTGGTGATTATATTTGCAAATCTATTCAGATTCTTAACAAGTGGTATCAAAGAACTTTCCTTGGCATACATTATGGGCAAATATTTTTTTATTTTTGCATATATTTTTTTCAGAGAAGAAAAAGAGGGCCGTGACATTCCAGAAAATTTTGGTATATTTTTGTGCAAAATTTGCAAAAACATTTTGTAGATCTGAGTTCCTCTAATAAAAAAAACCAATTTTAAAAATAAATCATCTGAAACAGAGTTCGGGAAGCCAAGATATTGAAGTTTTAAAATCTGCAAATTTTCAGGGTTTTTTTCTGCAGATGGCGGCGCGATTTTTTTATTTCTATAGCATCTGGAGGTCAAATTTGCCCAAACAAATTAAAGATTTGAGTTCCTCTAACAATTCACCCAATTTCAAAAAACAAATCAGCCGAAACAGAGTTTGGAAAGTGAAGTTATGAGCATTTTAAATTCAACAATTTTTTAGGGTTTTTCCAGAAAAAAATCGCGATTTTCTGTCGTAAGTTAATGTTCTATTTTTTTGTTTTTTTCGTGACGATTGTGGGACCGAAGAGTTCATAGGGTGTTCAAATGACTATTTCCTCTCAAACCCTCAAATAAATTCTTGAAGAATTCAAATCCCAATTGTTTGACACATTGGATGCTAGATTGCATGACCATGCAGATGGCCTCAATGATAGTTTTCGTAGTATTCAAGATTCATTGGATAGCATGCAGGAGAGATTTCTTATGACGAACATCATGAATGAATATAATCAAGAAATATATGCTTGGTATAATTTTGAGGCCAATTGTGATGATTGGTATATGGATAGTTGTCATTTCTGGGATGACAACCACTTTCATATTTTATTTGATGACTCTACTCCACCTTCTGTAGAGAACATCAATGTCTCACATCAGGAGCTAGTTACCAGCGTCCAACATGCATATTCTACAATGGTATTGTTCCTTCCAGATTCATCTTTGATCATCTCCCATTATGTGGATGGAGATTATTATTTGGATCCACATGATAGGTGTCAGTATTGGGAGTATAATTTTCAGTTTGTTATTGGGTGTCGATATCTTCCATGTGAGATTTACATGAGCAATCGGACATGGGACCCTGGTTTACAATGGCAGTTGGACTACTTCAACAAGGTGGCTACCATTTCTCAATGGGACCCTGGTTCTCTAATCTACTTCAGCACTATGTTCCACACTTATCCATGGGACCTTGGTATATGGTTGTACATCAAGCATTGAGGACAACGCTTTCATAAGGGGGATGGAATGTAAGGTAGCTAGAGAGGTAGTGGGGGGGCCTAGAGGGCTCATAGTGATAATAGTGGAGGCCATTCAATGTAAGGTGGACTAGGTCCATTATATTATTAAATAAGGCCCACTATGGTAGTTAGATATAATAAATGGGTAGTTAGATATAATAAATATAAGAGGACTTCTTAGAAGGTTTTACTTCTAGAAGATTCCTCCTCTAGAATGTTCTTAGGTGATGGTAGCACTATATAAAGGGGTTCAAACAATGTAATGGGACATGAAGAGAATTATTGTATTTGGAGTGGTAGTTCAATAGGAGGATGCCCCCTTGAAGAGACAAGTGAACAGGAGAGGATCTCTTCCATAAAAAGATCCATTGTATCGTGTTGCCCTACCTTAAGGGTTTGGTAATAATAAAGTGTGGTTTCTTCTATCTTGCTTTGTGGATCTATTGTGTATTCAGTATTTGTGGTGATTATATTTATAGATCTATTCAAATTCTTAACAGATGGTTGTTGGTTTGAACTAACAACTATGTCTATGTTTATGTTGAAACTTCAACTAGTTCTTTATAATAATGAGCAGCAGTTAAGAAGCCAATTGTTGTTGTTGTGCACCTTAGATCCATGTCAATAAGTCTAATAAATAGACTAGCGTAGTTTCCCATTTTCTTTGAAAAAGAATAGAATTCAATCCAAATGAAAGCCTTTGTGTATCCATTCTTTGAAAAAGAGAGGAAGAAACAAATAGTCGTTTGTTGCATGGGGAAACAAGGGTAATTTTTTCACAATGCATAAACACTTTTCTCCCACTCTATGGACGTCGCCCCGACACCACATAGAGCTTTGGAGACCGACCTATTTCTTCTCTTTTTCAAAGAATGGAGGCTATGATGGAGCTTCTAGATCTTTGTCTCGGTATCAAATCTTCACAACCTGGTTGGACCGACAACATCAACTAATTCATTAGAAATAAAATTGCACCTACTCATTAAGGTTTTTACAATGAATGCATCAACACTTGTACAACACCTTACTTTGAGTGTTGCATCCCTAATCACAATGGGTTCAGACAACAATATGGCTAGGCTTATTTTCCCGGTAAGGACGTAGAGATGCAAGTTTATCTAGTAGTTGGACTTAGAAATAATGGATAATTAGTTACGGTAATTAGTTGAGGTTGGCTTCAAACGTTTCAAAACATATGGCATATTATATATACATTGTAATTCTCATTAAGAAGTGTGGCTTTGCTTCCCGACCTCCAGGGGTTGTCTTGCATGAGTCAGTTTTCATCCTCTCGTTTCTTAAGTTGGTATCAAAGCCATCATGTCTGAGATTGTGTCCGAGGAGGATTCGATCCATCGTTGTCTGCGTTGAGGAGGCGGATCATTTTCTTCACTGAAGTGAAATCACGAGAGATCGCCGCGTTGGAGGAGAGAGCGGACATGCGCACCCTCGGTCTCAAATCCATAGTTTCTGCTATAGATCGGATCACTTTAAGGAGGGCAGAGAGGCGGATCGTTGCTCTATAGATCGGATTGTGTGATCGCTCAGATCGCGTCTGATATCACTGCTTCCACGAAGGCTGAGATTGTTGAACGTATTCACCAAGAGAGTCGCACGAACTGCTGAGGAGGATCTTTTGTGAACTGGTCCTCTCCTTTTCTCCGAATTAGATCGTTGTTTATATAACGGATTGTCCCTCGACCTGCGTTTTGAGGAGATCGGATCGTATAGACCTGCGTTTGCGGCAGCTTCTCAACGCTCACTCTTCAAAGGAGATATTGTTGCCGCTTTACAGCGATACGGTGAAAGTTTTTCACTATTGTTCGGAAATCTTTGCTTGGATGTACGCTGGGGTTTCTCGAGGTTTTACAGTCTTCTCTGAAAAAATCGTCATCGGTGGAAAAATATCCAATATCATCAAAATCGATCGGGGTTTTACCGAGTTCGAACCCTTGACTTGAAGTTTGACAATGGACTTTAGTAGCGGGGATCTGATTATCATTCGCAGGGGGGGCTCGTCTTAGTCTCTTGAGTCTCGGAAGTGACTCTTCGTTGTGGCACTGCAGGTCTTCATCGTCTGCATCTGTAAAACCCTCACTCATAATTCACATTAACGTTGATAGAGGAAAGAATCGTGGAGGATTGATTTGGTGATGCCTCGTTTGAATGAAGACCAGACAACGTTGACTTCCTAGAAGGTGAAGAAGTTTGCAGAGATGGCAAATCTACTGGTAGAAATCAACAAAGACAACAAGTTAGATGGCTCAAATTTCATCAATTGGAAGTTCAAAATGCAAACCTTGAGGGAAGGTTATGGCGTATGGACGATCATGAAAGGAGATTAAGCGTGACTCGATGCGACTGCGGAAGCAATCCTAGATTGGGATAAGCGGGAGAACAAAGCTAAGGTATTGTTGAAAATGTCTGTTAAAGATATCATAATTCCGCATATTAGAGATGCTAAGAATTCTAGTGAAACCTGAAAAGTACTTAAAGATCTGTATCAGACTAATAATACAAATCACATTCTTTTCCTAAGAGTAAATTGCTAAGTATTAAAATGGATATAAATGAGACTATTAGTAATTTTCTTGGGCGAATTAAAAACATGAAAGATAAATTGGGAGATATAGGAGAAAAAGTGTCAAACACTGATCTTGTCACAATTGCCCTAAATGGAATGCTAGAGGGCTATCAAATGTTTATAACAGGCCTTTCGGCGAGGGAGAAAGCTCCTACTTTTGAGGAAATGACAGGTATATTGTTGCAAGAGGAAGAGAGGAGTGTGAATTTGAAACCTCAGAATTCATACTTAGCACTATGGACAAAGAAGACATTCCCTAAAGGGAAACCATGAGAAGGAGGCAGAGGAGGAAATCCATTTCAAAGGAAGTCAAATCAAGGTATGCCATCAAATAGAAATGAGCCTAAGTGCTTCTATTGTGGTAGGATTGAGCATCTTGCCAAAGAATATTATAAGAAGAAAAATGATGATGAGGCTAGGCATAAAAATAGAAAACATTTAAGACATTTTGCAAAAGAAAACCCGAATAAAGATCTAATGTTGCACTGTCTGCTGAAACCGATGATGTTGATGCATGGTTTGTTTATTCTGGAGCTTCAATTCACATGACATGTAACAAGAATTAGTATATAAAATTTAAAGAAACACATAATGTTTTACATGTTTATCTTGGAGATGATCACTCTTATCAAATCAAGGGATATGGAGATATTCCAGTAACACTTCTGAATGTTATTGTCAGACACATTCACAATGTGACGCAGTGAGGTCGCAGACGCATACCCCGCAGGGTCTCTGCACGCACCTCCCACTCTCAGGATCGTTCAAATTCCTTATGCGAGCCAAATTTGCTCTTTAGATTCCCGAGTGGAATCCTTGTCAAATGCCCGATCCACAGGTCCCTTCGCGGCCTTCTGCACTTTACCGTGACTCTTCCCCGACTCAATATCGGGGTTCGGGGTTTCGCTATCCCCGTGCTCGAAAGTTCCTGCTCTCCCCAATCTCCGATCACCGATGCGCCCTTTTCTCCACGTACTGGCCCTCCTGGCTCAGTCTCACCATATGACCACTGCCTCCGCGACTGTAGCCTTACCTCCTTTCGCGGCTACTCCTATCGGGGTTTCGGCGTTTTCAATGTCCAAACGCACACGTCCTTAGGATTCGCGATCTTCCGATCCCCAATATGCCCCTAGCGCATTATCCCTCCAGGCTAAGCCCTAGTCCATGTGACCACTAACCCGTGACCTCAGTCTTACCACTCCATCGGGGTTTCGGGGTTTGCGATGCCAAGATGCATACGCCTACAGGATTCCCGATCCCTCGAATCCCAATCCTTCGTTGTGCTGACAGCTGGCCTCCACTATGGCTCTGTCCTCCTCCGCTGTTGTGCTGACAGTTGGCCCCCACTGATCGGGGTTTCGCATTTCGCGATTTCAAAATGCACAAATCACTTGTCCCCAGGATCTCCGATATCCCGATGAACAAAACTCCGATGGATGCTTCCCTGTCGGGACTTTTCCCGATGGCGCTAATGGTTGCCACGCGCCCTTCCAAATGGGCGGTCTCGATTATGTCGGGATTTCGAGACTTTCGATGTCCTGGTTCCTTCGACCTCGAGAACTCCGATTTCTCGATTTTTCGACTCTCGCCAGATCCCTGACACCTGTCCCATGTGGACGGACAGCTCAGATTTTGTCGGAGTTTCCGATCTAGACTTCCCCGATCTCTTGTCCACGGGAATGTCGATTTCCCGATGTGCCAAAACGCCGATGGTGCTTGATTTCCGCCACGTGTCCTCTGCCAACGAACGGTCCAGATCCTCGTCGGGATTTCGTGGCTATTGATGTCCCGATTCTCACGACCTCGAGAATCCCGATTTCTCGATGGCCGATATCCCGATGGCTAAACCTCGTGCAACTTCCACGGATCCGACGGCTGTCAGGTATCTGTCTTAGATCTGACGACCCAGATCTATTCTTCTTGTGCGCTCCTCCTCCAGAGGCTAACTTTACGCTACTCCTCCCGATCCAACGGCTGACGGGATTTCTGCACGAGATCCGACGGCTCTCGGTCTCCTCCTCCTGTAGGCTCCTCCTGAGCTCCTTCTGGACGTAACCTCCTCAACGATCCAGATATCTTCCCTCTCCAGCCGATCTAATGACTGTCGTTGCTCCTTCTGAGCTTTTGCAGAATTCAGATCTCTCCAAGGCCTCAACCTTTGCTTCACCTCCGCGAACTCCACGACTGTGAGTTCTGCTGTGCGTATGAGAACGCTATCCTCCCTGAGCTTCTTCCTTTGAATCCTCAAATGATTCTCCCGACTCCTGCACTCCTTGCAGAGTCTCCTCACACACACGCTGGTGCTATCCCTCCTAAGCTTTTATAAACTCCGAACTCCTCCAGTGAGTTCTTCAGCCTCTACACTCCTTGTAGCTTGACTATGTGCATGAAAGCACTCTCTCTCCTGATCTTTTCCTTCTGCTCCAACAACCCCTTGCTGAGCCTTCGGGGTGTTCAGTAACCCCGCGAAGATCCTTCAATGGATGCTTCCTCCAGCTCCAGAACTCAAAGAGTTCTCTTCTTCAATGCACTCCTTGCACCTGCTCAATGCCCACCTGACAGAGCTTCACAGAATCCTCAGTGATTATGTTTTCTTCTTTAACTCTCAGCAGAGTTCCTTCCTTTGTGCACCTCTGTACACACGCTCAATGCCCACTTGGCAAAGCTCTACAGAACTCATCATAGATTCTGTCTTCTATCTTCGAATTCTCAGTAGAGTTCTCCCTTCAATGTACCGCAACGCATACGCTCAATGCCCACTTGGCAGAGCTCTACATAATCCTCAACATAATTCTGTCTGCAACTGTGTTTCTCTCACACAGTCTTACCTCCAAGGTATTCAACAACCTTGAGGTCTTCTTCCTGAGTTGTTGACTCCAACTCCTGTGACTCAGCACGCCTTTGTCTGAACCCCGCAGTGTTCAGAAGTGCATCCTCTGTGCACGACTCTCAGAACCCGCAGTGTTCTATCACACCTTCCTGGTGTGAAGCCTCAAAGACCTTCAACCCTGGAAATCAAACAAACTCCCTGCAAATGTACAACTACAACATACATTCACAATATGAAGAACACTCACAAACATCCATACAATACAGAACTCATGCAGGAAAAACTGCTTCTGATTTTATTAAAATGGCAAATGCCTGTATTTACAAAGGTGTTCTCGAGCTCTCTCCGGCTCTTCTCTTCTCTGATCTACCTATCTAACTCAAAATGAGATCTCAAAATCTCTTTTACCTAAGGGGCTCATCGAGCACTTCCCTCCAGGTCTACCTACCCTATTCAATTACAATGAATGGGTTGTCTAGTCCAGCATCTAGATCTAGATCTCAGCCGATCTAGCATTAAAGCCGATCTACCTAATGCATGCACAAAGGCACGGATTCTATGGCTCACCAGCCTAAAACATTTAATTACATTCAATTTTCAAATTTAAATGAGGCTGTGCCTCTCTTCATCTTTGAATGCATGCGCGTTGGCGCGGTTGGCTGGCTGGCTGACTGACGTGGAGAGATGCTCCTGCATCAAACTCCTCAGCTGCAAAATCATGAGCTCCTACTCATACGCTTCCCCTCTAAGCGGTTGGAAATCCTCCTAGATCCCAAACAAAGATCTAGAGCTTCCCATCTGCTCCATTTTGCTACTGTTGCTGCTTCTGATGCACTGCTACTGCTGCTTCTTTTCTTCTCAGCCTTTCCCTGCTGGCAGTGTCTGCTGACTTCAACATCAGCTCCATGATCTCCTCGATCGCTGCATCCAGCTGCTCCAGTGGCTGGTCCTGCGTTTGCAGTCTCCTCAGCTGCAAATATTTTTGGCCATTTGGCAGATCATCGTGATCTCCCATGCCTCCTTCATCCGTTTCCAACTTCACCTGTTGGATGTGCACACTCTGCACTTTTACCCTCTCTTCCAGGGCTTCAATCTATTCCCACAGATCAACGAAACATATGTTGTCCATGTCTTCTTTTTCTTCTGCTGCTGCTGCAAATTCCCACGTTGCAGTCCCTTCAGCTTCAGTGCTGAATGCGTTGAGCCATTCCTTAGAATGCTCACTCTCTTCTTCCGCTTCTGCTGTCAGCTCCAATGCTACAACACTCTTAGCTCGCTGGCTGAAATCATTGAGTCGTTCCTCAGAACGCTCATTCTTTCCTTCATCCTCTTGGGCAGTCTCAAATGTCTACTCCAATTTCCTTTTGACAGTCATCGTCAGTTGAGATTGTTCTAATGTTGCACCATCTGCAACAAAAAATTATGCCTCCTCCTAGGCACATGGTAGGAATACTCCAATTCCCCCAATCATTAGAATATCATTCTGATCTTCCTCCTCTTCTGTCAGCTGCACCTGCTGATATAAATTCGTCCTTGAATTTATGAGACCCTCAGACAGTCTCATCTGCTCGGTTAGCTCCTCAGGCTGATCCAAATTCACCTGCTCATCCCTGCCCACCTGGCAATACGGGATGTCTCTGTTGCCTCCCTGGCAGACTATGAGATCAACTGATCCCATCCTCATCAGCAACCCATGCTGAATTGAACTCTCCTCTGAGTCCGTGAGACTTTCTGATAGCCTCGAATGTTCATCTCTGCCCACCTGGCAATCCAATATGCTTCTGCTGCCCTCCTGGCAGTCTTCGAGATCCCGCAACGATCTCCTTTCATGGCCCAGCTGGCAATGTGAAATTCCCTGGCTGTCCTCCTGACAGTCCGTGAGATCCCGCAGTGATCTCAATTCATTTCCCTCCTAGCAAACGAGAATTTCTACCCTGCCCTCCTGGCAGTTCTTGAGATCTTCAAATGATCCCAATTCAAATTCTTCATCATCGAGACCTCTCCTAGTCTCTGGCTCATAGTGATAAATCATCTTTTCCTCTATGGCCTTGAGGCTTTCAACATACTTCAACCATTCCTTTAACAACCTGTGCTTCCCTCTGACTATCAACTCCTTGACTGGCCATTTTGCTTTTGCCTTCTTCATGGGCCACTCATACACCCATCTCGGCTTTTTATTCTGCCGCATCCGCAGTTCGAGCTCCTCCATTTTTGCCCTGATATCGGAAAGTTCCTTCAATCTTTCAGCTGGGCTCATCAGCTCTGGCTTCTTCCATTCAACAGACCTATGGCCTTCAGTATCCATGCTGCTGTTCCTGTCTACCTTCCTGGAAAACCTGTTGCTGTCACTCTGCATCCCTGAGTGTTCCAGCTTCATCCTACAGTCCTGCTAATTGTCTTCTTGATTGCTGCCTTCCTGCAAACAATCGTCACAGAGCCTTCAACACTTTGTCTTCCTCTTGCCTCTTATGTCTGCAATATACAAACATAATCTCGCTCTTATACACTTACTTGATGTGTATCAGAGTGCTCTTTACCTCTTCCTGCCTGAGATATACAGATAAGAATTTAGCTATGATACCACTTGACGCAGTGAGGTCACAGACACATACCTCGCAGGGTCTCTGCACACACCTCCCGCTCTCAGGATCATTCAAATTCCTTATGCGAGCCGGATTTGCTCTTTAGATTCCCGAGTGGAATCCCTGTCAAATTCCCGATCCACAGGTCCTTTAACTCCCTTCGCGGCCTTCTGCACTTTACCGTGACTCTTCCCCGACTCAATATCGGGGTTCGAGGTTTCGCTATCCCCGTGCTCGAGAGTTCCTTCTCTCCCCAATCTCCGATCACCGATGCACCCTTTTCTCCACGTACTGGCCCTCCTCGCTCAGTCCCACCATATGACCACTACCTCTGCGACTGTAGCCTTACCTCCTTTCGCGGCTACCCCTATCGGGGTTTCGGGGTTTTCAATGTCCAAACGTACACGTCCTTAGGATTCGCGATCTTCCGATCCCCGATATGCCCCTAGCGCATTATCCCTCCAGGCTAAGCCCTGGTCCATGTGACCATTACCCCGTGACCTCAGTCTTACCACTCCGTCAGGGTTTCGGGGTTTGCGATGCCAAGATGCATACGCCTACGGGATTCCCGATCCCTCGAATCCCTATCCTCCATCGTGCTGACAGCTGGCCTCCACTATGGCTCTGTCCTCCTCTGCTGCTGTGCTGACAGCCAGCCCCCACTGATCGGGATTTCGCGTTTCACGATTTCAAAATGCACAAATCACTTGTCCCCGGGATCTCCGATATCCCAATGAACAAAACTCCGATGGATGCTTCCCTGTCGGGACTTTTCCCGATGGCGCTAATGGTTGCCACGCGTCCTTCCAAATGGACGGTCTTGATTATGTCAGGATTTCGAGACTTTCGATGTCTTGTTTCCTTTGACCTCGAGAACTCTGATTTCTCGATTTTTCGACTCTCGCCAGATCCATGACACCTGTCCCGTGTGGACGGACAACTCAGATTTTGTTGGAGTTTCCGATCTGGACTTCCCCGATCTCTTGTCCACGGGAATGTCGATTTCCCGATGCGCCAAAACATCGATGGAGCTTGATTTCTGCCACGTGTCCTCTGCCAACGGACGGTCCAGATCCTCGTCGGGATTTCACGGCTATTGATGTCCCGATTCTCACGACCTCGAGAATCCCAATTTCCCGATGGCCGATATCCCGATGGCTAAACCTCGTGCAGCTTCCACGGATCCGACGGCTATCGGGTATCTGTCTCAGATATGATGACCCAGATCTGTTCTTCTTGTGCGCTCCTCCTCCAAAGGCTAACTTTACGCTACTCCTCCCGATCCAACGGCTAACGGGATTTCTGCATGAGATCCGACGGCTCTCGGTATCCTCCTCCTGTAGGCTCCTCCTGAGCTCCTCCTGAACGTAACCTCCTCAACGGTCCAGATCTCTTCCCTCTCCAGCCGATCTAACGACTGTCGTTGCTCCTCCTGAGCTTCTGCAGAATTCAGATCTCTCCAAGGCCTCAACCTTTGCTTCACCTCCGTGAACTCCACGACTGTGAGTTCTATTGTGCGTATGAGAACGCTATCCTCCCTGAGCTTCTGTCTTTGAATCCTCAAAGGATTCTCCCGACTCCTGCACTCCTTGCAGAGTCTCCTCACGCACACGCTGGTGCTGTCCCTCCTGAGCTTTTATAAACTTCGAACTCCTCCAGTGAGTTCTTCAGCCTCTACACTCCTTACAACTCGACTATGTGCGTGAAAGCACTCTCTCTCCTGAGCTTTTCCTTCTGCTCCAGCAACCCCTTGCTGAGCCTTCGGGGTGTTCAGTAACCCCGCGAAGATCCTTCAATGGATGCTTCCTCCAACTCCAGAACTCAAAGAGTTCTCTTCTTCAATGCGCTCCTTGCACCTGCTCAATGCCCACCTGGCAGAGCTTCACAGAATCCTCAGTGATTTTGTTTTCTTCTTTAACTCTCAGCAGAGTTCCTTCCTCTGTGCACCTATGTACACACGCTCAATGCCCACTTGGAAGAGCTCTACAAAACTCCTCATAGATTGTATCTTTTGTCTTCGAACTCTCAGCAGAGTTCTCCCTTCATTGACCGCAGCGCATACGCTCAATGCCCACTTGGCAGAGCTCTACAGAATCCTCAACAGAATTCTTTCTGCAACTGTGTTTCTCTCACACAGCCTTACCTCCAAGGTATTCAGCAACCTTGAGGTCTTCTTCCTGAGTTGTTGACTCCAGCTCATGTGCCTCAGCATGCCTTTGTCTGAACCCCGCAGTGTTCAGAAGTGCATCCTCTGTGCATGGCTCTCAGAACCCGTAGTGTTCTGTCACACCTTCCTGGTGTGAAGCCTCAAAGACCTTCAACCCTGGAAATCAAACAAACTC
>ML812107.1:0-13193 GCA_009831015.1 Picea engelmannii | reverse complement strand
TGTTTTTTTAAATTATTTTGGTTTTGTTTAATTGTTCTAAGTTTTTGTTTTTTTGGGGAATTTGGCAACATAAATCTACACCAAATAACATTTTTTTGTTGTTTAAATTGTATCTTTGAATATAAAAAAGAATTCAACGTGGTAAAAAAATCTGGATTACTCAAATCTGTAGATCCAATAATATCTTGCAGAATTTCGGACAAATATCCCCGAAAAAGATGCTCACAAAATAGCAAAAGCTTAGCACATTTAGACTAGGAGAAATGAAATATTTTAAATTCAGACATTAGTTATTGATTAGTTTAGTAATTGTGATGGGACTTAATTGTGCTTGTGTATGCAAGTTTGATTTAAATATTTATCAAATTTGAAAAATCATTTTTAAACAAATAATTTGAAAATGTTATAAATGATGTGTATTATTCTATTTTAATTAGATTTAAATTTACATTAAATGTTGTTAAGCATGCAAGTATTTTAGAAGGGAAAGCTTGCACATTTTTTGGAAGGGTGGTCCACTTGACATGCTACACAGAGCCATTTCATCCTCCACCACTTGTAATGATGGAAAGAACTCAAAACTGAAAGTGTTTGCATCATTAATTAGTTGGTTTCATCGATCAATTGCTTCACTGAGATGCCCGATAATCCATTGATTTTCTGCTAGTCACAATTCCCTACTAGTAAGAAAAGTGATAACCCCCCTTGCTTCCTTATCTCCAACCTTCATTCTATTGAAGACATGATGGGTGAGGGTGCTTAATGGGAGTCGGCATAAGGGCACATTGATGGCATAAGGCCGAAGGTTTAATGACATAAGGGTAGATTGATGACATAATGGAAATGGTGCTTGATGACAACGACATTCAAGAGAGAGGGATCACAGGACTCACTAGGATGGACAAGCAACAATAGGTGGGTAGTATGAGCTTATTAGCCTCCCTGATTCACTAGGATATTTATCTATGACTTTCCTCACCATCATTCTTCATTCTTCAGGTGAGCCCTACATCCTCACTTTTTCGAAAGGTCCATATGCGTTGTACTCTTAATGTTCTCTTTGGACAAGCAAGAGATTGATTATTGAGATTGTAAAGGATTCATAATTGAAAACAAAATTTAGGTCCATGAATACTATCTTCTATCGTGAACAAAATCTCGTCCAAGAAAACATAATTTCACTACTCTTCAATTCTTTTCTTTTGCAGAAACACTTGTAGTACAATTGATTTAAATTGTACTAGACATACTTGGTATGATTTGATGTCAATCTCAATACCAACGAACCTCTTCAGATGTTCTTTTAGTAGGTGTTTGGAATCATATTCTCTGATCTTCTTTCTAGCCATTTTGAGCTCTAATTTCTCTCTAATTCAAAACAAAATCTTTGATAAACCATGCCAAATTCATAGGTAGAAAACCTACGAATTCAGAAAACCTATGAATTCACTGAAAGACGCTATGAATTACTCTTAAATAGAGCATAATGCAAATATGGACATGATCTAAGACAAAAATGCTTGAATTTCCCTCAATTCATCTATGAAATAATATGAGTTTAATAAGAACAATCGCTACTAATTTCCTTAAAATACTTTGTCAGACATTTCATAAATGACAAAAAGTTGAAGAATAAATGACAAAAAACCAAAGAATTTAATCCAAGTCAATCTAGGAACAAAATGCAAAGGTAAGCTAATTGATTCAAGCTTAAGATTTAACATATCCAACATCCTTAGTTGTCCTTAATTTTAGTGTTTAAATTAAAGGAAGGAATTGAATGCAAATGTTGTTAACTTTATTGTTTTCTATGCATACAATTAGAGAAAGAATCAGTTGTAGAGGAAAAAATAAAGAAGAAGAAACATACATCAAGTTGCATGGTAAAAGCATTCACTTATCCAAAAGAATTCTTAGTCCAGAAGGTATAAATATCAGGAGGATGAATCAATCTAGATGGCCCATGGATGAAATTTTTGTTAGGAATTTATGGAATATTGTGCTTGTACAAGGAATATAGTATGCCTTGCCTCACTCCTATGCCATGAAACTCACCTACCACCCTTGGTTGACTTCACCCTTATGGTGAAAATTAGAAGGATGAATAAGGTTCACCTACCACCCTTGGTTGACTTCACCCTTATGGTGAAAATTAGAAGGGTGAATAAGGTTGTCCCCCATTTCAAATAAACCTTTATAAATAATCAATTTGTCCAAACCTTTTTCCAACCCTTTAACCCAATTTCAAGAACTAGACTACAAAATCATTCAAGCTCGTATTCCCATTCATAATTGTTAGGGGGTCAAATTGTACCAGCCATGGCTCTGAAAAATGCATGCATGATTATGAGAGTGCAGGTTGTAGGCTAGGCGAAAGCATGATTACTCTTCAAAAGTCGAGCGGATCCATTAGAATATATGAAACACAAGTGTACATACTCTTGAAGGGGGCCTCATGCACCCTTGATGTTGATCTACACACCGAGACCTTTCCAATGGTACAAACATTTCCTCGATCAGAGCTCGTATGCAAAATGTATGTCTCTCACGAGTTGACCTACCTTGTTGACCACCATGGGATGAGTAGATGCCACGTCAACCCCCATTACTCACACATATGGGGATAGCCACGTGTAGACTTTCAAGAAAATTCTAGAAGCTCCCAACATTATCACTAATAGAGGGTTATGGAAATCAAAACCATAACACTAGATGGCTATCAGACTATATTAAATACCATGTCGCTAGGAGGAGAAATGGTTCCATTCTTTAGCATTGTATTTGTTCTATAGTTGAGTAGAGCATTTAGGAATGTTATTTTGAGAGCATAACAGAGGAGGTGTTGTAAGGGCTAGTCGACTTTGTCGACTAGACCTAACAGTCGACTAAGAGTTAATCGGTCGAGAGTACTTAACCGACCGACCCAGACAGTTAAGTAGTTACAACTTCCTGGTAACTTAATATGTAAGTATAAATAGACAAGTATGTATCATAAAAGAGAGAGATTGTGTTGTATTGAATCATCTATATAATAAAGGGTGTTCTTTGTGATTCCACTACTTTGTGTATGTATTTGTATATATGTATGTATATGTGAATATATGCTTGCTTATGTATTAAACTACTTGTAACACTCCCCTGCTTTTCCCTAGATTACAACATTGGTTCCGTTGTAGGTAGTTATGAACCTGGGCATGTAGATATTCACATATATGATAACTCTACAAGACATACGTGAATGTTGGGAGTGAAAAATAAAAAATTGCATTAAGAATTACGCAAGAAGAAACAACCTAACACTAGCAGAAGCACGATCGTGATTTTTCTTAGAAACCCACAAAATATTTCTAGAAGCTATCCCAAAAGATTTGTTTGAGTACATCAACAAATATGGTAATGCGTAAATTGACGTCTGGCAAAAAATTAACCCTCAAGCTTACAAACAGGGGTCGAATGAATCTGCACGAGTGGGTTGAAAGAATCGTCGAAGATTACATACCAGAACAAGCTATTGAGGATTGGACACCCCTCGATACAATAAAATACAAATTCTACACAGATCTACATGAAGGATTCATGTGCACAATTCCCATATTGCTTCATAAATTTTTTCTCGACAAAGGCATAGGTGACATTATTGAATTTTGACCTCAACTTGGTACACCACCACAAAATAGTCACTAGGAAGAGAGAGTCGAAAAGTGGGTCGAATTCCTAGAAGTTGTTGATGTTTTGGTAGCTGCAGGAGGTATTAACCTCTATGTGTAACCTATGACTTAGAATATAATATTCCAGAAGCAAGTGAACCATTAAATAGATGTGTGGAAACCCTAGAAGACAAGTCATCCTAGCAGAATAAATAATATTAGAGTATTATATTCTAGAAAGACAAGTTGGCTCCACAGGAAAAAGATAAACATAAAATATAATTACGATAAAGTCAGGTTGACCCATCCAGAAAAGTCATTAGACATATTAATATAAATAGAGGATGTTTTAGCTCATTTGGATACCCAATTAGTGCGCAAGTCTAGTGGAGAGCTGCAATTGCAGCTACAACTACAACTGCAAGGAGGAATAAGGGCGTATGGTCATCTCTTGGTCTTGGTCTCTCCCTAGCACTATCAAGTGATATTCTTGGTGATTCTCTTGGTGAAATTCTTGGTGATACTCTAGGTGATATTATTTCCAAGTATGGAACAAGTTTGAGAGAGTAGTGCAGTTGCAGCTGCTGCAGTTGTGTATGGTACTTGTTCTGTGGATATGGAGACTCTCTCTCTTGTGTGCTACCCTTGGAGAAGGAGAGATCTACAAGTTTTGAGTTGTTGTTGCAGTTAGCAGCTAGGGTTTGTTTGTTGGTTTTGGAGTAGGCTTGCTGGAATTATTCTAAATAAAGGTTAGGGTGCTCAGGGGTGGCCTTGTGCCTATGGTTGGGTGACAATGATGTGACATTGTCTATGGTTAAACGAGCATACCAAAATTTTAAGATTGTTTTAGAGCAGGTTTCCTTCATAAAAAAATAACCACTGGAAGGAAGATCCTCAGTTTCCCCCATTATACTTACTGAACTCACTAATAAGGTCTCCTAAGTAGGGCACATCTCTTTCCCGGATTAGATCTGCAAATTTTTTAAGTTAAAAAATTAGGGTTTCCTCATAAAACCCTAGGTTGCAGTGCCAACACTAGTTGCAGTGAAAGTTTTTGTGAAGTATTGAGACTAATTTTGGTTTTCCTAGTGCATATTACCCTACTGCATCTCCAGCTATATCCAGACTGCAAGTTGAAGCACCTTGAAATTTTTGGGTTCGTCAATGCTTACCATTGATGCCGGATGGTGCCACTGCTTGTTGATGTTTTCCACTATTGTTGGAGGTATGTACTTGTATATGTTTAAATTGTATCATTATCTTAAGGGTATTTTTAGAAGAAGGGATATTTTTTACAAACAACAATCATATATCTAGAGGGATCTCAAATCCATCACAATGCACTCCATGTTTGATTGTTTTGGTATGCCTCTAGTTTCTATGGAATTATTGTGATGAACATCTAGGATGCATTTTGATCTATTGAATTTATGATTATCATACTAACCTCTATTCAAAGTTAAAGTTAGAAACTAACTTTAGTCAAAGTATTAGATTTATTAAGGTTGATATTTTAGCAAGGATGATTTTAGGGGATAAATTTCGCTCATGGGCTAATTTTCCATGGTTTTTCCCAAAAAACAAATTGCCATTCTAAAAATGATTTGCCCAAATTCTATAGGATAAAATTATTTTACCTTAAAAATTGCCAAAATGTTATACAAACTATATAAAATCCTTAGAAATTTGAGTATTTTTATAAAAATATCGCCAACATTTTATAGTTGGAATATGAAGGATTAGTAAGATTCACCAAGGTTTCTACATTTAAAAATAAATTTCCATCCTTAAAATCATCCTTGGATTTTAGAGTTTATTTGCATTATCTTCTCCAACTTAGATTTCTGTCAAGAAAGCATATTGTCTTAAGTACAAGGGAAAAGTTGAAGAGAATACTTGTCATCTTAAGTGAAGGAGAATCAAAAGAAAATCAACAACATTTGTTCTTGAAGATAAGACTCCAGGTTCTAGGTTTGCTTGATTAAATTAATAAGTTTCCAATTTTCACATATCAAGTTTGATAATTTATACACTACTAGTTGTGACAACAATCCTTGAAAGGTTCTATTACTGCTAGATACAATGAATACTTGGTAGCATGTGAGTACTATTGATATAAATGCTTATTGTACTTGTTTGCAAGATGAAATAACATCTCTTATAGGAGATATTTCTTTTTTTTATTCCAGGCAGGTCATCTTGGTAACAATATGATGATTACCATGAGATTGTATTTTATTCTTGTTTACATAGATATGTTCTTATGAAAATGCTATTATACGTTTTTCTCTTGTTGCTCTTGTCTCAGGAAGGTTATTTTATAAATTCCATGGAGGTTACCATGGAAGAATGATTGATCACAACACTAGAAGAGTTTTATTCCTAAATTGTATTTTTATTTTGTCTCTTGGCATGTCACAAGAAATAGCTTTGAGAAGGAGCTACTGTGACTATTGTTCTTGTTCTTGTTTTTATTATAAGAGTATTATTCTTGTCCACTATTTTCCCTTTTGTTGTCCTTGTTCTGGGAAGGTCACAGGTGATAAATATGAGGGAAACTATAGTGATGGCTGCATGAGACAACATATTATATCATCTCCAGTTTGGGACATGGAGAAGACTATCCAGATAAGAAGTTGTATACATGACCATATACATCCATGTACCAAAGAAGAAGAAAACAAAAAAGGTTACTTTTTTGAGATACAAAGTATCTCATATGGACATTTATTGTAAGGATCAGAAGGGTCCAAAGATGACTGATAAAATCCCTCTACTGCAGTTGATCACTCTTCAAATCATCAGGAAGAGTTAGTAGAACCAAAAGGGCCTACCCAGAATTATTATAGTAGCCAAGAAGAGACCAACATGGTCCCATGACACTTTGCAAGATGAAAATCCATATAGCATTGACGATCCATATCATGAGGAACAGATGGCTCCACCAGTGGTGAGGCAAGAGGCCCCACCAAGTACCATATTAGAAGGAGCTAGAGTTTAGAGGGATTCATCCCTTGTGATCCCGTAAGGAGGAGTATCCTCCCTAGGACCATTCATACGAGACTTCAAAAGAAATCATCACATATAGAGGGAGTAGATGGCTCCGGAGATTATAGAGACTCAGAGTGATCCTGATCTCAGAAAGAGTCAGTGGTTTAAATAATTTGATTCATAAATTATTCCTCCTTAGATTCATATGGGAGAGAGAGACATATTCCAAGACTGACAGACAAGTGCCATGATTTGAGGAGGCTATATCAAAGCTTCATAGGCTTTGAGGAGATATGATACCTCCTAGGAAGATTCCCTAGTTTCAGTGACAGGGGAGGAAGCCAGTCAGAAGGACTAGAATATGGATATTTTTCCTTGAGACCAGAAGGGAAGTCGGTGGTGACTTCCAAATGGATCTACAATATCAAACATGTTGTTGATGGAAGCATAGAGATGTACAAAGGCTGATTTATGTCCAGAGGATTCTCCCATCAAGAGGGAGAAGACTGTGATGAGACACCTGCACCAGAAGTCAGAAGAAGTATACATAGAGAAGCGATAAGATACATAAGGAGTCTCATGTACACAGATTGAAGAAGGATTTGTATGGGCCTAAGCAGGCACCCAGGGTATGATATGACGGATCAGACACTTTCATGATGAATTTGGGCTTTACCAAGAATATGAGGTAGCATGTTCATCTTATGGTGAAGCAGTGTGGCTTCGGAAGTTGATTACAATATTGCTTAATCTCGAGTTAGAGATGAACTATATCTTTTGTGACAACTATAGTTGCATGAATTCATCATAGAACCTCATGTTCTATGATAGGTCGAAGCATATCTAGATCACATATTACTATATCATGGATATGGTTCAGAAGGGAGCAGTGAGGCTCAAGTTTTGTGACTACAAAGGATTCGGTTGCAGACGAGTTTACCAAGCTATCATCGAGGATGAAGTTTGAGTACTTTAGGGACAAGATTGGTGTGGTCCCTCTTCAGAGGGAGTGTTCTCATCCAACATGAAAAAGGGTTGGAACTAAGATAGGTGGAACTCATCCAACATGAAAAAGGGATAGCAATGAGTGTTTTCATCTGGCATGAAAAGGGGCTAGCACTGAGACAGTTGTAACTCATCCAACATGAAAAAGGGTTGGCACTGAGTGTTCTCATCCAACATGAAAAAGGGATGGAATTGAGTGTTCTCATCTAGCATGAAAAAGGGTTGGCACTGAGACAAGTGGAACTCTTCGAACATGAAAAATCTTGGCATTGAGACAAGTGGAACTCATCTAGTATGAAAAGGGTTGGAATTGAGTGTTCTCATCCAACATGAAAAAGGGTTGGCACCGAGACATGTGGAACTCATACAACATGAAAAAGGGATAGCACTGAGTGTTCTCATCCATCATGAAAAAGGGCTGGCACTAAACAAGTGGATCTCATCTAGCATGAAAAAGGGATGGAACTGAGACCGAGGGTACACATGATCAAGTACTAATGCATTGTAGGGTAGTGGATGTCCTGGGGACATGTTGTAGCTATTGAGAGCTATCCACAGACCTTGGATGTAGGGGGTGAAGTCATGTTGCACTATGGATATCCTGTGTGGCTATGGTGATGCTACCTGTAGACTGGTTTGAAAGACCATGTGAGTCTTTCCCATGCCATGTGAGATGGATGGATGTGTTTGAGACCACTACATGAAGAACATATTAGTTAATACCTACCTAGCTAAGAGGGAGTGTTGATGTTTTGGTATTTTCAGGAGGTATTAACCTCCACATGTAACCTATGACTTAGAACAAAATATTCTAGAATCCATTAAACATATGTGTGGAAACCATAGAAGATAAGTTGTCCTAGCAGAATAAATAATATTAGAATATTATCTTCTCGAAAGACAAGTCGACTCCACAGGAAAAAGATAAACAGAAAATATAATTACTAGAAATTCATGTCGTCCCAACCAAAAAGTCATTAGACATATACATATAAATAGAAGACGTTTTATCTCATTTGGATGCCCAGTTAGTGTGCAAGTCTGGTGGAGAGTTGCAGTTGTAGCTACAACTGCAACTACAAGGAGGAATAAGGGAGTATGGTTATCTATTGGTCTTGGTCTCTCCCTAGCACTATCAAGTGATATTCTTGGCGATTCTCTTGGTGATATTCTTGGTGATTCTCTTGGTGCCATTCTTGGTGATACTCTTGGTGATATTCCTGCTAAGTATGGTGCACGTTTGAGAGAGTAGTGCATTCACAACTGCTACAGTTGTGTATGGTACTTGTTCTGTGGATATGGAGACTCTCTCTCTTGTGCGCTACCCTTGGAGAAAGAACACTCTACTTGTCTTGATTTTTTGTTGCAGTTAACATCTAGGGTTTATCTATTGGTTCTGTAGTAGGCTTGCCAGAATTATTCTAAGTAAAGTTTAGGGTTCTCTGGGGTGGCCTTGTGCCTATGGTTGGGTGACAATTATGTGACATTGTCTATGGTTAAACGAGCATACCAAAATTTTAACAGAAGCAAGGTGAAAAGATACAAAACAAGCATGGGACTACTTCTTGAGAAAATAAACATGGCCATATTAATCAAATTTGAGTAAGTCGAGGTGACATTCGAGGGTTGGATAATCTATGAGATTCCATAAGAAAACAACATACCATTGTTTGTTTGACTGAAGCATAAATTTCTTTCAAAGAGAAGAAAATTTACAAAAATAATACGACATCCAAAAATTGGAGTGAGACAAGAGACAAAAGAAAATAGAGGGGATTCGTAGCCTGTGGACCAACCGAAAGTTGAATATAAAAATGTTCGGATGAGATCTTTCTGATAGAGTGCATAAGAAGTCTGATTTTGAAATAAATTGACCAGATTTGGCAATAACAACAACCACGATGATCCTTGACAAGAGTAACGAAGAATCGTTGATAGAGGTTAGTATGAGCTCCCATCAGCTAGAAAACCAATAAAAAAACATGGATTACAAAGATTCAGGGCTAGTGATACTCTCTCCTCCTATGCAAGCAACCAAACCTCGAATTAGAGAATCCTTAAATAGAAACTTCAGATCGACGAACAATCTGCAAGATTATGGTATAGAACTAACGAGCATGGAAATTATGCATTACACTGATTGTCAAGCCAGAAAGAAATGAATTAGATAGAATGTTCATTCACATCAAGGATCTCACGGAACCAACCCCCCCTGCCAAATATTGTATCAAGAGAACAACATTTAATAGAATATAGTTGTGAACCAACACGTTCGATAGAACGACGTTTCGTTGAATATAAAGACCAAAGTTGCCAGATCGAGGAAGTAACTTGTCAAGAAAGAAGGAAGCAATTACTCCTTGAATACCATCCATCAGAATACTAACCAAAAGACAAGTCGGCAAGAGAAAAACCAACTAAGAATTCGATATCCCAGTCTAAAAGTGTGATAAGTGAAGAATCACAAAAATCTAGTGTTCTTAAAGTAGCCATGGGGCTCAATAATATTCCCCTTTATGAAGGAGATGAAGACCCAATAAGAAATTGGTTTGTATGTGAAAAATTATGGGATGCAGTAGACATCTCAGATGAAGATAAGCAAATGGCACAATTCGGTGTCACTCTTCGACACCGTGCTCTAACATGGTTCATGAATGTCCCAGAAAATTAAATCTGACCAAAATCGAAAATAAAGAGCAATTTTTTTTATCATTTTTTAAGGTCCGATATGTTATACACTTAGCTGCACAAAACCTAGAAGAAAAAAAGTTACGACTATGCGATTCGGTCTGCGAATACGACAAAATATTCAAAGATATACTTATCCAAATACCATCGACAGTTGATCAAAGTATACTAGTACAATGGTACATAGCTGGATTGATACAATGAATCATAACTCCATTACGAATTTATGCGATAACCTCATGTGAAGATGCCTTACATAAAGTGCAATGTGTCGAGTCAGATGATGATGTCCCATCAACTTCCTCATCAACAAAAAGGCTAAAAGAAAAAATAGAACATTTGCAAGACCATTAAAAATCTATCCTTAAGAAGAAGCAAAGTTTGGTGTACCACATGCTGCAAAGATGTTCATACAAAAGATACTTGTAGTCTTAACAATAAAGTAGCAAGAGAAGCGGATGCATGACAAGTGCAAGTGGAAACATATTGTAACATATGCAAAACTTTGACCAAGTATAGTGTACAAGATTGCCCGCACAACTTGAAAAATACCAAGTGGTGCCATATCTGGGAAATGCACAGCCACAGAACATGTGAGTGTTGTCTAAATGAATGAAATAGAAATGTAAATACAATCTATCACACCAAAGAAACCAATCATAATAATGACTATGGGAGAAGAACTAATTATTGTGGTAGAGGTCGAGCCGGATTCCAAGGTCGAGGTCAACCTTATTGTTACAATTGTTGGAAAGATGACCACATTAGCTCCAACTACCCAATAAAATATCGGGATGACTTGAAATTTTGTAACATTTGTGGCATTATCGATCATTCACTGGAAGACTATCCAATAGTACTTGATAATATCATGAAAAAAAAATCAAACTCCTACACAACAGTCTCCAAATAAGAAGTGTTAAATTTGAATAACTGACATGTCATTACTAGATTGAGCGTAGGATGGGATAATAGCCCCTTACATGATCGACAGATGGGGAAGTCTAGTAAGTTTCCAAATCTAGATAAAGAAGAAAATATTATGAGAGAAGGACTTAAATTCTTCAAAACTTCTAACCAAGACCAACCAAACAGAGGAAGACAAAACAAAGACATGGTACAAGAATTCTCACAACTCTTAAACGGAAATCATTCAGTGGGTCGATTGCTAGATATTCTTACTATGCTAAGAGAGTATAAAGAAGGAAAAATACCATCTAAGGATGTCATACAAATCTCCTATAAGAATAAATATTATGACCCACAGGTCGACTTAGAAATTCATGGGGTGTTTATTAACCAGGCAGTCGTCAAATTTGGATCACAAGTAAATATCCTACCTCGGGATACATGGATACGGCTAGGTCAACCTTCATTAGAACCAACACTAAATTACCTAAAGCTAGTAGATCAAAGATTAATAGAGCCTATTGGTATACTCAAAAACATTGAAACTTATATTATGGGTATACCGACATCAATCAAATTTGAAGTAATTGACTCATTTGAGGGAATGCTAGCATATGAAATGCTTGTCGGTCGGACATGGGGACAACAAATGAAAGAAAATATCTCCCTTGAAAAAGATAGAATCAATTTAAAAGGGAATGGAAGAAAAATAATGATTCCTCTGGATCCTAATGAAGGGAAACCTTGGAGTGATTAATTAGATGAAGATCATGAAGTACAAAGTCTATACCAAATAATCAATGAACAAAGAGATTACGTCGAACCAAATGTGCAAGGAGAGATCTCAGCAGAATCTCCCTTGTCAGTTGGACACAACTCCGACTCAACTCTATACAACTAGTAGATTGAAAATTATGAGGCGCACTCAAAATATTGTTGGACCACTGAATCCATTCCAAATAAATTTTCCATAACATGCTATTCAATTCAAGAAGAACCTATATTTTATGAAAAGAGACTTCGACAAACTCCTACACTTATTTTGACCAACAACACGGTGAAAAATCCGCTATGTTACAATGAACAAAATGTTTCGTCGACACATGTCAAGGAAGTTTCTAAATCTATCAGAGAACAAGGAAAAACTCAAAGCTTGGTAGAAACCTTTACAGACCAAGCCGCAAGGTGGTGGGAAACACATTCCCCAAGACTACAAACACGGAAAAATGTATCAACTTACTTTGTATAATGATTTGGAGAAAAGAAACTATCCAAAGCAGTTGACATCCCTATTTTCAAGGTTGGGTATGACCCAGTCAAGCATATCCACCATTATGAGAATGAATGGCACATAATAGGATATAGAGATGAAAGGGTATGGTTGTACATGTTCCCAAACACACTAGACAAAACACCAAATAAATGGTACAAAATCGAAGAAGCATTTGGCCATACACTCAACTGGTCCGGCATTAAAGAAAATTTTATCAAATACTTCGAATTTATTACATAGGAGCAACATCTAAAATAAACAACACATCAAATTAAGAGCTTCCTAGAAAAACCAACACCAACTATACAAAAATAAAAGGGAAGATGACAATCGAAAAAGGATCGACATCGTCTTGCCACCTCGTTTCAATAGAATGAAGAATCGATATGGAAAATACAACCTGTCATGGCCATAGTTTTCGATGGAAAAGTGACCAGCCAACCATGTAAAACCATGTAAAATTAGTATGAAAAATATCTAAGGAAGAAAAGGAGGAAAGTGAGCAACTCAACTTACCAGACAACTTCACCAAAATTGAAGAAGGGGATCATCATCTCGGAGAATCAAAACCACTAGAGTGGATGAACGCTGAATTAAATACAAAAAAGTTCAATATATCAAATGATGATCGACCAAAAATGGCACAAGTAGGAGACTATTGGATAGAGAAGGAGAAAACC
>ML812106.1:108507-131744 GCA_009831015.1 Picea engelmannii | reverse complement strand
AAGGTATAGATTTTGATGAAATATTTTCTCCTGTTGTTAAAATGACTTCAATTAGGACTATTTTAAGTCTTGTGGCAGTAGAAGATTTGCATCTTGAACAGTTAGATGTAAAAACAACTTTTCTGCATGGGGATTTGGAGGAAGAGATTTATATGCAACAACCACAGGGGTATGAGGTCAAACGGAAGGAGAATTTGGTATGGAGGTTGAAGAAGAGCTTGTATGGCCTAAAGCAAGCTCCAAGGTAGTGGTATTTGAAGTTTGACAGGTTTATGACAGAACAAGGTTATAGTAGATGTCATTCTGATCACTGTGTTTATTTTAAAAAGATAGAAAATGGAAGCTTTATTATCTTGCTATTGTATGTAGATGACATGCTTGTTGCAGGGACTAATATGCAGGATATAAATGTGCTCAAGAAGAAATTAGCCAATTCATTTGTGATGAAGGATTTGGGTGCTGCAAAGAAAATCCTTGGCATGAGAATAACAAGAGACAGGAAAAATTGCAAACTGACATTGTCTCGGGGTGAGTACACAGAGAAGGTGTTGGAGAGGTTTAGAATGCAAAATGAAAAACCAGTTAGTACACCTTTGGCCAGGCATTTCAAATTAACTAAGGAAATGTGTCCCGATACACAGGAGGAGATAGAATACATGTCCAGGGTCCCTTATTCATCAACAGTTGGCAGCTTGATGTATGCAATGGTTTGCACAAGACCAGATATTACACATGCAGTGGGAGTTGTGAGCAGGTATATGAACAATCTAGGTAAAGAACATTGGGAGGTAGTAAAGTGGATTCTCAGGTATTTGGCAGATACTACTACACATGCATTATGTTTTGGTGGTTCAGACACTTTTCTACAGGGATATGTTGATTCAGATATGGCAGGTGATAAAGACAGCAGGAGGAGCACCACAGGGTATGTTTTTACAATAGGAAGAACAACAGTAAGTTGGATTTTGAAATTGCAAAAGGTTGTTGCACTTTCAACAACAGAGGCAGAGCATGTTGCTGCTACATAGGCTAGTAAAGAAATGATTTGGTTACAAAGGTTTATGGAGGAATTGGGAAAGAAGCAGGAGAACAACCGGTTGTACTGTGACAGTCAGAGTGCCATTCACCTTGCAAAGAAATCAGCCTTCCATTCGAATACTAAGCATATAAAGTTGAGGTACCACTTCATACGATCCGCCTTGGAAGAAGGAAAATTGAAGCTGGAAAAGATACACACTAGCCAGAATCCTGCAGACATGTTAACAAAGGGAATAACCAGGGAGAAACTGAGTTCCTACTCAGTTTCAGTTGGTCTTCAAGAATGAAGATGAAAATGAGAAATTTTCCAGGTCCAAGAAGGTTCAGAGTCCATCATATACAACAGTGGTGGAGTTGTTGAGATCAGTCTCCAAGTGGGAGATTGTTGGTTGTGGAGCCTGATTATCTTCCTGATTCATAGGTCCTTGCTTTCAGCTGTGTTTATAACCCATGAAGTATTTACACCCCAGAAGTATGTACACTCTTCCACATGGGGGAGTGCAGAGGGGGGGTACCCCCTCTGCGGGGTCCGGTGGGGCTATCCCCCCGGCTGGGGGTAAGCGGGCCCCCAGTGGGGGTTCGGGGCCGAAGCCCCCGAAGAAAAAATTGCCTTGTAAAAGTATATTATAATTTCATTGTAAATCTAGACCGTTCATTATAAGGTTGTAGATCTAACGCTAGAGATTATGTTAGGGTTTTTTGCCCTAGAAGGCAACCCTCTTTTATGAGGGAAATGTATTGCGGCTATGGATGATGGTGAATATTGTATTATGAGAGAGGAGAATATGAGAGAAAGAAGAGGAAGTTAAGTGGGTTTTGTTGTAGGTTGTATCTCTTCATTTGCTGGATAATAATAAAGGAAGGACCTGGCAATTTCTCTGGTGGACGTAGCCCACACTGGGTGAACCACGTAAATCTTTGTCTCTCTTGTATTGTGTGTCTTCTGTGTTTTGTTTCTGCATTTGTTTTATTTTATTTCTCCGCGGTCCTGTTTTTCTAACAGTGTGCCCCTTCTCTTCTCAACAGTCCTTCGACTGCCCCACTTCCTTTCTGGGGCTTCAACAACAGGTCGGACAACAAGTCTCAAAGTCCCGTAGCTACAGTTTGACACCTTTGGGAAATCAATTCCCAACAATTCTCTCACCTAGAGAGAATTTCTCACGGGCCTGAAAAACCACCTCTTCAGTATCCCACAGGCCCTGAAACCCGCCTATTCAGTATCCCACATGCCTGACAACCCGCCTCTTCAGTATCCCATAGGCCTGACAACCCGCCTCTTTAGTGCAACTCCCAAGCTAACCATGTACAGATACAAGTATGGGTATGAGTATAGGTATGGATACAGGTACTGAAAGGTACAAAGGACAACTGAATGAGTGAGTGAATGATCATCCCATCCCCCCAAAAATGAACGAAGTCCAAGCTATATGTATGCATGTCCCCAACTTGACACTTGTCACATTGAGAACTACTTTGGCCCACTTGTCCCCATCCTTATAAATTAAGATAAAATAATATTCCATACTTTATACTTTAAGGAATATTAGTACAATATTCCTTTTTGGCTTAAGCTCCCTATCTTATCCCCTTATCCTTAACTTTTAGCCCCCCTTTCTCCATCTAGTGGAGTTTAATCCCCCATACTCTTTCATTGTGGTCGGTATACACGCAACGATGTATTCTATTAATGATAAAACATATACAAAAATAGGTTCACCAGCGTTAAAATTGCGCGCACTTAAGTTTGTTGTGCGCGATATCCTGGAATGTGCACACTTCATCATTTTAGTGCACAGTACATGTGCGCACTATACCATGGAAGGTGCATGAAAAAATGATATCAACAACTCACCAGGTTAAGTACATTTGTATTTACAATTACAATTGGGGTTCAGCCTAGGGGTATTACATTACCCTCCCCTTATTTATACACTGTCCTTAGTGAAATATATACACATATACAACCAAAATTTCAAAACTCCTAAAAACGATGCAGGTATTCTGCCCGCATAGCATCCTCATTCTCCCAAGTTGCGTCCTTAGGACCGTACCAGGTCCATTGGACCTTTACAAGATCTATGGCTTGATTCTGGAGCTGTTTGATTTTCCGATCCATAATGCATATTGGATGCACTTGGAAAGCACCTTCTTGCTCCACCTGAATCACATTCCAATCAATAACATGATTAGCATCAGGTATATATTCTTAAGCAATGATACATGGAAGACATTATGAATAGACATTGATGCAGGAAAGACAAGCATGTATGCTACATGCCCAATCCTCTCTAGGATTTCAAACAGCCCACAATAGCGAGTTGTCAACTTTGAACAGTTTCCCAACTTCAGGGAACTTTTGTTGGACTTTACTTTCAAGAATACATGGTCACCCACTTTAAATTCCATGCGAGTTATTCTCTTATCAACATAGATTTTCTACCTGTCTTTGGTAGCCTTTAAAATCTGTTTTATTTTCAACATTTGCTCTTCCATTTCCCTGAGTAATTCTAGCCCAACTAGTGCTCTATCTATTGGGTTGTCCCAACTTACTGGTGTGTTGCACC
The DNA here is from genome assembly GCA_009831015.1 of Picea engelmannii. Taxonomy (NCBI): domain Eukaryota; kingdom Viridiplantae; phylum Streptophyta; class Pinopsida; order Pinales; family Pinaceae; genus Picea; species Picea engelmannii. The sequence goes on along the minus strand of ML812106.1, from coordinate 128,142 downwards.
TTCTACCATAAAGTGACTCAAATGGGATTATCTTTAGATATGCTTGGTACCCATTGTTATAAGAAATATCTACTAAGTGTGGGTAGTCTTCTCATTCTGATGGTTTATTCATCACATACATCCTCAACATATCCTCAATCACTTGATTCACCCTCTCTGTTTGTCCATCTGATTTTGGATGATAAGTTGTGCTAAAATTCAAATTTGTTCCAAATCCCTTAAATAATCCTTTCCAAAAATTTGATGTAAATTTTGGATCTCTGTCAGACACAATTGTCTTAGGTATACCATGTAATTGAGAAATTTCTCTCATATAAACATCGACAATGTTGGCTTCCACCACTACCATAATAGAATCATGTTTCTTTTTTGTTCTGGGAAGTTTGGTGATGAAATCCATTATTACAACTTCCCATTTCCACTCAAGAATGGGTAATGGCTATAGAAAACCAGCTGGGTGTCTATGCTCAACCTTTATTTTGACACTCTAAACATTTGGCAATAAAATCAACAACTTCTTTCTTCATGTCTGGCCAATAATATTGGCTCTTGATAGCTGCAATAGTTTTTTGATAACCTAGGTGCTCAACATAAGTTACACTATGCATTTCTCTCAATATCATATTTTTTAATTCCTGGTAATTTGGTACCTAGATTCTATCCATGTACACGAGAATTTCATCATTTTCTATCTTATAGTCTTCAATTTTCTACTGCAAAATACCTTGTTGTATTTTTTTTACTAATTCATTGTATTGAAAATATGATTTTGTAGCCTCCAAGATTTTATATTTCAAATCTGATTGGTACATGCTAATGGCTATAGCATGCAACTCCTGCACTCTTCTGTTGAGTGCATCAACCACCTTGTTCTCTTTCCCTTTGATATGCTTTATATCAAAGTCATATTCACTGAGAAATTCTAACCACTTGCTTTGACTAACATTTAGAGTTGGATGATCAAATAAATATTTCAGACCATTATGGTATTTCCTCAACTCAAATCTTTTCCCCATGAGGTAGTGCCTCCACTTCCTCAAGGAATGCACCATGGATACCAACTCCAAATCATGAGTGGCATAGTTCCTTTCATGCTCCTTCAAATTCCTTGATTTATAACGTAAAACAAACCCATTTTTACTGAGGACTCCACCAAGTCCTTCTTTACATGCATCTGTGCATACAATGAAGTCTTCATTTGGATCTACAATCCTTAAAATTGGAGCATTGTTTAATAACTGCTTCAAGTGTTGGAAACTATTTTCACAATCCAGTGCCCACTAAAACTTCACACCCTTCTTTTGCAAGGAAGTGATTGGGTCTGCAATCTTTGAGAATCCTTCAATAAATCTCCTATAGTATCCTACAAGGCCCATGAATGATCTAACCTCTATCACATTCTTTGGCACTGACTATCCTCTAATGGCTTCTATCTTTTGAAGATCCACTACTATCCCTTCCTCCGAAATGATATGCCCTAAATAATGAATTTGCTTCTGATAAAATGATCACTTGCTCAATTTGGCATACAAATGATGCTCCCTTAATACTTGTAACACCATCCTCAAGTGTTGTTCATGCTCTTCCTCTGATTTAGAATATATAAGAATGCCATCTAAAAATACAATGATAAAATTATCTAAATATTCTCTGAAAATACCATTCATTAAACACATGAAGACAATTGGTGCATTTGATAACCCAAATGGCACCACTGTGAACTCATAATGACCATACCTTGTTTTGAAAATAGTCTTTCTGATGTTAGCTTATTTAATTCTTACTTGATGATAACCTCACGTAAGATCAATCTTGGAGAATATTTTTTCATATTTCACATGATCAAAGAGGTCATCGATCCTTGGCAAAGGATACTTATTCTTCACAGTTACCTTGTTCAATTGCCTAAAGTAAATGCAAAGTCTCAATGTCCCATCCTTCTTCACAAATAAAACTGGGGCACCCTAAGGTGACACACTTGGGTGTATATACCCCTTCTGTAGGATCTCTTCAAGTTGAATTTGCAACTCCTTCATTTCTAGTTTACTCATCCTATATGGAGTCTTGGATACTGGAGCTACTCCAGGAATCAAATTTATGGAGAAATCAATGTCTCTTTTAGGGGGTAATCTTGGTATTTCCTTAAACACATCTTCAAAATCTTTTAGGACTGCATAATATTCAATATTTGGCACTCTATCATTAGGTGTTTCTTCCATATGAGCTGCAAATATTTGACACCCTTTTTTGTAAAATCTCTTCAGCTGCAATGCTGAAATTTCTCTGATGGTTACTGCCCTGGAAATTCCCTGTACTATCCTAAGATTCCCTTCCTCATCAAATAATGTAAATGACTTTTTATGATAGTCTAGGATATCATGATGTTGTTCCAACCAATCCATCCCAATTAGACAGTCATAGGAACCTAAAGGAAAAATGTTCAAATCTGCCCTGGTGTTCAGTCCATTCTTGTCCATGACTTACCCATCTCATTAACTTTCCACCATCTTAGGATCTATATAACTGTGACTAGCTCTTGAATCAATTAAAATAGAAATGGTTTGGTTTTTTATCATACCTTCCACTTCAATCATATGTGATTGATACTCTGTTTTCTTTTTGTCCAGGGATGCATAGATCCTTGGTACACTTATGCCCATGTCCTCCAATGTTTCAACTTGTTGTACATTGTGAATAGTCCTCAAATTTTCACCTATGTGAGGACAATCTCTATACATATGATCTCCTTTAAAACCCCAACATTGAATAGGTAGTTGCCTTGGTCTTTGACCCTCTGTCTCAATTTCTCTGGGTTCTCTGAAAGTTCGTTGTCCCCGAGGGCTATTTATGAAGATGGTGGCTTAGTCCCCTTCTTCCTCTAATCCATATTTCATTTCTTCTTGTCTTCCCAAGCATTTTGGAAAGTTGGCCTTGTTTTTGTTGATCATATAGGAATTTAACTTTCCTTATGGTCTCCTCCAATGTTTTGGGATCATTATATTGTATTTTTTCACTGATGAATGATGGAAATCCACTAAAATACCTCTAAATATTAACTGTCTCATACTTGATGAAAGAAACATACTTCAACATTTCTAAAATCCTTTTTTCATATTCATCTATGGTCATACTCCTAAGCTTGAGTTCAAAGAACTCTTTCATTTTTTTTTCATAGTATCTCTTAGTAAAGTATTTCTTTTCGAAATACTTCTTGAATTCCTTCCAAGTAACATTTTTCTCTTTAATGTGTGGCACTTGCACAATTGGATCCCACCACATGGATGCCTTTCCCTTGAGTTGATAGATGACAATTCTTCATTCTGCATGAGAAGAATAATTATGCAATTGAAAATACTTTCTCATGCCCAACAACCATGTCTCTTCATCTTCATCTTTCTTGTGCTCACCATAAAATGTAGGAGGCTTGTTTTGTTCATTTATCCTCATAGATCATCCACCCTAGACCTATTATGCTTCCTAATAGGGGATGGAATTGAGCTATTGTGTACTCTCTTATTGGAATTCCTCGAGGAGTGATGGTGATGTCTACTAACACTTCTTGTTCTTTTTTTCTCATCGAGAGACCCGTGATTTCCTAATTTGCTTGAGCCACTCTCCTTATCCAATTCATTTTCTATTTTGTTCAAGCTCTACATTAGCTTCATGTTGAATTCCTCCTACTTCTTTTTGGCTTTGAACATCCCTTTGCAAATTTTTAATGGTCTCTACCATATTCATGTTTCTTCCTTTCCTTCTCCATGTCCATTTGAGTTTGTTTCTTAAATACCCATATGGACATCCATCCCTCTTATCTCATTTTCCTAATTGTAATCCCCCTGTGTATCTTCCATCCCTCTGCACTTTGTGTTGATCCTGGTCTGATCTAGTTGTTGTTAACTATGCAAAATGTGCAACCAACAAAACTTTTTTAGGTTAACTGACTCATCGATTTTAGGAAAAATATGAACCATTCTGGTTCAATAATATATTAGACTTATTTCTTATGATTTTATGAGAAATTGTATATTCAAATCAATTTTTTGGGTGAATAGTTATATTCTACTTTCCAATTCCTTTCCAACCTCTGCTTCCATGCTCAATTCTGAGTCTTGAGAAGAAAGTTATGGCCTTTTGAAGTTAGTTGGGTATTAAAATTTACCCTGCAATGTTTGTCCTATAACTTCCTCATAAAATATATATTTGAAAAACGGTTTACCCATGTTATAAACCTAACACGCACCAGACATGCATACCTAGCATCAGGCCATCTTACTTGCTATCTTTGCCAAGCCATCAGTGAACAAATCTTCTAAAACACCATTCTTCCATTTTTCATTTATTTTTGTTTTTTTGGGGGGTGCTTACCTTTAAAGAGGTTGGCCCTATGTGTATGTGGGCTATCCAAGCATATCCCACATGTGCATGCGGAAAAAAGATATTTTTCCCCATACACACACGACTGTCGCCAAGACAACCCACATACACCCTCCTACAAGTGGAAAAAATAAAAAGGCAAGAGTTAACTCCCCATGAATTTGTCATTTTGCAGGATGTATGTTCATTGGAGAGAGAGGGAGCATGAGGACAATGGTTTTTTAGAAGAGTTGTCCAGTAATGGCTTGGTAAAGATAGTAATTAAGATGGCCTGATGCTAGGTATTCATGTCTGGTGAATGCTAGGGTTATAACAACACCATTAGAAATCTCTCTCCAGGATCTTTCATTTGTGCTACAGAGACAGAGTGGGCCTTGGTACATTCTATTCTTGGGTTTTTTGAGTAGCTAAAAACGTTGTTTAGGGCCTCAAAAACACACTGCAAAAAGATGAGCTTCAAACAGTATAAAATGTCACATAAATTCACTAGTTTTCTATTGTTGTAGACCATCCAAATGACTTCGCGTGCAAAAATTTGAACATGTACACTGTTGGTTTGATATCTAAGTTTATACCTTTAACATTATTGACCCAGGTTCAGTCTACTAGGGTTCCAACAAAGCCTCTAAAACTATTGGCCCTCCTGGTAAACCAGAAGGCAAGGCAGTGCAGAGAGTACACTGTGTAGTCTCACTTGATATAGGCTTAATGGGTGACTGAAATACTCAGGTGTTTCAAGTCCAGGATTGACTGGAGATCTATGAAGCATGCACTAAGAGTTCTATTTAACTTATTAAAGAAATATATTTTCATTCCTACTTATGCATGTAATGTAATAATCTCATTCATTCATCATGCTAACATCTACTCATAAACATTAAAATAAACTCAAGCATTCAATCAAATAACATAGGTTTTACCATGTTTCACCCCCCTAGGCTATGTCCACAAAGATCTGGCTCTTCAACTCTTCCATTATAGAAATTCCAAAAATAAAACGCCACGTGCTTTACAACTCCTCTTCAATTGGGTCAAGATCTATTATGAGGTAGACTAGATCACCAGTCTCCTCATCCTATGATCTAAACCTCAAGATCCACCCTTCTTACTCCTCTACAACTCAACAACTTACAAAATTGGGTCATATCACAAAGTATTATGCTTAGTTCTCAAAAAAGGACTCCATCCTCCATGGTCTCTTCCGACTATACTATTACTACCCAAAACTCAACCTCTCCTCTCTCTATGAGACCTAGGTATCTATATTTATACCTTTTTGGCTCATCATCTATTACAATGTATTACAAAAACCCTAACCCTAACGTCATTAGGTCTTCCATGCATGCAAGTGTGCGACTCTTCCTTCCGACTATTGCTTTCCTCGTGCATGCCTTTCTTTCCCAAAATAGTCTTTCCTTCTGCTTTGGCCTGCTTCCAATAGGCCCCCAACACTGACATGTGGCTCATCCCGAGCCACCTATCCCCTGTGTGCTTTGTCGATCTCCCTGGTGATCGCTTGAAACTTCTCCCTGAGCTTTGCTGCTTGTGTTTGGTCCTACACAGTCTTCTCCTTAAGTGTGTCCAATATCTTCACTGCAATATCATCGTTGACCATACTTTCACATTCTGCCTAGGTTTGTGCCATGTATGTTTTATCTTCCTCTACCTATGTAATGACCTCTGCTACTTGCTCTTGGAGCGGTTCCATTTGAGCCTGGTTCTCCTTTTTCTCTCTCGATGTAGTTATGAGTTCTGCATGCAGTTTCTTCATGTCTTACGCCTGTTTGACACACGCGGTGATTGACATTGTATTTTGCCTCTGCTTGAGGTCTTGGATAGTCACACTTATAGTTTTTCCTTCCTAGTCCTACTGCTAGACCTGTTGATCCTCTTCCAGCTTTGTCCAGAGCTGCACTACTTTCTCAAACAAGTCATCCATTGTGTGGACTTGTCATTCTATCTCTTGTATTTTATCTGTTGCCTCCTAATTACTTCTCTCCTTCTCCTTTCAGCACATGCTCTTTCTATCTTCGACACACTTTGCCTTTGTTGGTACCTTCTGATATCCTATACTCTATTTTTCTTTTTCCTGCGTGATGTCTTTCAAGTTGCGGTTGGTTGAATGTCCTTGTACAACTTCAGTCGACTCCCATTGATCATCCCTCTGATTTAAGCGCCTCTTAAGTAATTCAAATGTACACATCCCCCATCTATGACAGTTTTTACTTCGTATGGTCCTAACTAGTGCATTCCAAGTTTTCCTGGATGCTGAATGGATTTACCATCATACATCAACACTAAGTCTCCTTCCTTAAAAATTTTCCTCTTGATATATTTTTCATGCCAAGATTTTTCCCTTGCTCTCTTAACTTGTTGGTGGAACCCTGCTAGGATCCTATCTTCCTCCATCATCATCAGTTGATTCATCCTATCCTACACTTCGCCTCGTTCTGTCATGTTTGTAATCGCTACTACGCATAGATTAGGTAACAAAAATTCTAATGGTACCACTACTTCTTTTCCATATACTAGTTTGAATGACATGTATCCTATCAATTTCTTGCATGTGGTCTTGTATGCCCACAATACTGCTAGTATTTTTAGGTCACAATCATCCTTGTTGACATTACATATCTTCGTCAGTGCATTTTCAAGGATTTTGTTAAATGCTTCCACTATTCCATTTTCCTGTGGGTGATATGGAGTACTCTTTTAATGATGAACCTCAAATTCCTTAGTCACAGCCTTGATATTATTGTTAATGAAGTGAGTGCCTTGGTCACTCATTAAAATTCTTAGGCAATCGAATCTAGTGATCACATATTCAAATAAGAAGTGTGTTGTTGTCTCTACGCTGCAATATTTGACTGGTGTTGCTTCCGCCCATATTTTCAGGTATTCTGTCACAATGATAATGCATCTTTCTCCTTTCCTCTTTGCTGGTGGGTTAATTATTCCTACAAAATCTATTTCCCATTTTTTGAATACCTGTAACATTACCTGTGGTCATAGGGTCATCTCGTCCCTTCTATTTGGTTTACCTACCCTCTGACATACATCGCATCACTGGAAATACTCTTTCGAGTCTCTATGAATGGTCATCCACCATATTCCTATGCACAATACCTTCTATGCAGTAGCTTTTCCTACGTAATTTCCTCTTGCTATTCCCTCATGGGCTTCTACTAAAATCCTTGATCTTTCATGTTCTAGCACATATCTTCGAAAGATGTTGTCTGTGCTCATTTTGTATAAGTGTACTGCAATCAACTGATAGTCTGTAGCTCGAATTACTAAGGTTTTCTTCCTTGCGATGTTGTATTCCTATGGTGCAGTACTTGTACTCAAGTATTGGATGATGTATGAAGAGTATTCATCGGTGATCTGAACTGAAAATAATTGTCTGTCCGAAAATTTGTACTCTAAACTTGTAGGTTCCTCTCCGTTCATGACCCTTGATAGGTAGTCAGGTCATGTGTTCAACTTCCTTGGCTTGACTATTACTTGAAAATCAAATTCTTGAAACAATAGTATCCATCGACAGATTCTCCCCCCCAACACTGGCTTGTTGACTAGGTATTTAAGGGCTGAATGATCTTTGAACATTTTAAAATGTTGTCCTAGTAAGTAGTGTCTGAAATTCTAAAGTGGGTAGAGCATAGCTAAGTCTTCCCTCTCTGTAGTGTTATAGTTCTGCTATGATTCTAAAAATGTTCTGCTAGCAAATGCTATAGGATGATCCAAATATCCTTCTCAAGGCTACACCAAAATAGCTCCAAGTGCTATGGTTGATGCATCTACATGTACGTGTAATGTCTTCTCCCAGTCTGGAAATACTAGTATTGGCGATGTTGCCATATTTTCCTTCAACGTATCCAGACCGTGTTGACAATCCTCATTCCACTGAAACTTTGTGTCTTTCCTTAACAGTTTCTCCATTGGCACGGTGATTCGCACATACCCTTTTATAAATTGTCTCTAGTATTTTGTGTGTCCCAATGTCGCTCTTAGTTAATGAACTGGTTTTGGTGATGGAAGGTTAACAATTACTGCAATCTTTGCATGATCTACTAGTAAACCTTGCTTACATACTATATGGCCCAATAGTATCCCAAACGGTGTTCCGAAGATTCACTTTTTGATGTTTAATGATATCTGGCATTGTCTACATCTTTCTAACATCAGCCACAAGACCTCTACATGGTATTTCAACAGAATATAGACTGTCCAATCGTCCAAGTAAACCTCTAGAAATTGGTGGATAAATTCCTTAAATGAAGTTATGACTACTCTAGAAAATATTGTTGGTGCATTCTTCAGTCCGAACAACATGACCATGTACTGGTAGGATGCCCATTATGTAGCAACTATGGTATTATATATATCTTCTTGTGCTATCTTGATCTGGTGGTAGCCTAAGAATCCATCAATGAATGAGTAAACTTTGTGTCCCCCTATGTTATCCAACACTTCATCCATGAAGGGTGTAGGGAATGGATCATGTAGGCATGCATCGTTCAACTTCCTCAAGTTGACACATATTCTTATCCCGCTTTTTTTTTTCTCCTGAACTACCATCGAGCTTATCCATTCTGATTTGTCCACAGGTTCGATGATTCTGGCTTCGAGCATTCTATCGATCTCAACTTTGAATTTTTTCTTATATAGAGGATTCATTCTATATGGTCATTGTCTGATCGTCATCAGTCTTTCCTCATCTCTGAGTGGTATCTTCATTTCTCCTAGCTCTCATGCTATGCCCTTCATTTCTGTAAACATTGTGGGAAATAGGTCGCTCTACTCGTGCAGTAACTCTGTTATACTTTCTACTATCTACTCATTCTAGTAGTATCCAATGCTATCCATTTTGGGATTCTCAACTGTCCCAATGTTGACTTTCTTCACCTTGATCGATGCAGTAATTACTTCTGATTCTAGATGTGGTCATTCCACTTCTCTCTTGCCTTCAACCTCTTCAATTTGAATATCGTGCATTTCATCTTCCTCTGGTAATTCTTCCTGCACATGGTATAATGACAAAATTTCTTTCACTATCTGATCCAGGTGGATATCGGTGGCCATCCACCTTTTCCAACTAGCTCAAAACAGTTTTCTGGCAATTTTGGTAATTTACTATTTTTAGCAGTTTTTAACTTTCGGGGCCATTTTGAGGGCCTAAATGAAGTTTTTTTGGGATCTATATTCTCTATTATATCCAAAGCCTCTTATTAATCCCCTTAAATAAATCTCCTCGAAAATACCTTTCCAACGATATATCGTGTGCCCCAAACTAAGATCGTATGCCAAAGTTACGTCGTCGGGAAGTTGATACACCAAACTACCCAAAACGGGGTCCAAAAACTTGTTGGCTTTTCATCTTTCGGGATTAGGGTTTTGGATTTTATTTATGATAAAAAATTCCTTTGGATCCTCATTGTAAAATAATCTTCTTGCAAAATCAAGTAGCGGACACATCTCTTCTCAGAGATAAGCTATCACCATTATAGCGAGTCTTTCACTCTGTATTTTTACAGTCTTTGTACATTTTCGCTCATTAATAGAAAATTGTGGATTACTATATCTCTGTGTTTATGGTTGCATATGTGATACATTTATTTTATATTATTTGATATCCGAGATATCTTTGTACATTTATTTATTATATATCCTCTCTCATTTCATACTGAAAATAATCTGGATCGGTGGTATCAGAGTAGGCTGCTCTTGATCATTTTTCAGCGCATGTCCTCGATGAGGTCCGAGTGTAGAAAGTTGGGTCTCGATATTGTCTTTCTTGAGGAAAATAGTTCTCACACACCCGAGAAACCCTCCATGGTAGAAGAAATAAAAACGATAGAGAAGACAATTCTATTAATTTGTTGCTTGAGCAAGCTCTCACGCGATAGAGGGACAAAATGATGGAGAATGTTTCCCACATCCTTTAATGCCCGCTGATAACAATGTGAATTTATTCATCAAGTGGCCAATTTGGAAGTACCTATCCTTTCAAGGTACAAGTTAATTTTTATATTCCTAGATTTGAAGGACAGATAGATGCAAATTCCTTAGAAAAATGGTTAAATCTGCTAGAAGGTTATTTCTCTGTTCATAATTTTTTCAACAGGGAAAAGATCACCTTTGTACTCCTTAAGGCTCTCCCCCATGTAAAACATTGGTGGGAAAATTACTGGGAGAAAAGTTCCATAGAGGAGTCTGGAATATATGGGGCCGAGCCCACTTGGGATTTTTTTATGGATGCGATAAATGAACAATATTACCCTATTGGAAACTATGAAGACCAATACATGAGGTGGAACACACTGCAACAAGAGAGGGGCCAAGAAGTTCTGGAGTTCACCAATACCTTCCATACTTTGTGCACCAAGCTGGGTATCAAAGACTCTGAACGACATTTGGTTCTGAAATTCCGTGGGGCTCTACACAAATACATCCAAACTGAAATGGATTTTCTGGACATCTCATCACTCGGTGATGCTTGTCTATGTGCTATTAAAATCTAGCAGAAATTTAAGCACCAGAACAAACGAGAGTTCGGGTTTACAAATCCGCAACATTTTATTGTTGATAGAGGAAACCAGAAGAACCTCTTCTCAGCAGAGGTCATCAAACAGTTGGGACTGTCGACAACATCACACCTGCAACCATACAACATCAGGTGGCTTCACCAGGGAAAAGATGTTTGTTTCAGCCAACAATTTCAATTGTCATAAGACATCTAGCCCTTCAAGGATGAGGTATTATGTGATGTTTCCCCACTGGATGTCTGTGATGTTCTCTTGGGCCAACCATATATGTGGAAGCACCATGTTGTTTATTAGTCTTGACCCCATAGTGTCATTGTTTATTTGGGGGATCATTTCTACAGAATACCAAAGGTATTTATAACTATTGTTCCACCTAAACAGTGCCACAAGGCAGTATCTCATACTACAAAATTTGGCTTCTTCACAATCTGTTCAAAAGGTGAACAAAAGGACACTGTAACCACTACAACCTCGGCCCAAGCACCTTCTATCCAACAGAAGAAGGTTGAAAATATTGCAACAAAGTGTAAAGATTCCTTCTTCACACAGGAATCTCATGTAGCCAAACTAGTTAAAATTTTCCAACCCTTCCAGCCATAGGTTCGTGACAACCTTCAACAAGCTAAGCAACGCAACTTCTCCAACAAGGCAAGCAACTCATCAAGATGCAGATTCAACAAACACTTTTCCCTCTTCCCTGGGCACTTAATGCAATGGATACCATTTCTTACTAAGGAGGGATGATTGATCCAGGTGGATATCAGTGGCCACCCACCTTTTCCAACTGGCTCAAAACAACTTTCTGACAATTTTGGTAATTTACTATTTTTAGCCGTTTTTAACTTCCGGGGCCATTTTGAGGGCCTAAATGAAGGTTTTTTGGGGTCGATCTTCCTAATGATATCCAAAGGGTCTGATTGATCCCCCTAAATGAATCTCCTATACTATACCTTTCCAACGAGCTATCATGCACCCCAAACAGAGATCGTATGCCAAAGTTATGCCCCCGAGAAGTTGATACACCAAACTACCCAAAACAGGGTCCACAAAACTGTTGGATTTTCATCTTTCGGGGTTAGGGTTTTGGATTTTATTTATGATAAAAAAAGGCCTTTGGAGCCTGATTGTAAAATCATCTTCTTGCGAATGCGAGTAGTGGACACATATTTTCTTAGAGATAAGCTATCACCATTCTAACAAGTCTTTCACTCTGTATTTTTACAGTCTTTGTACATTTTTTCTCATTAATAGAAAAATGTGTATTATTGTATCTCTGTTTTTATGGTTGCATCTATGATACATTTCTGTTATATTATTGGATATCTGAGATACCTCTGTACATTTCTTTATTATATCTCCTCTCTCATTTCTTGCTAAAAATAATCTGGATCACTGTCTGTCTGTTCTGCTGTTGTTCCTCTGTTATGAGTTCAACTTTTGATTCCTTAATGAATATCACTCCTCTTATTTGTTTAAGTGTTGCATATATGTTGGGGTTCTCGTGACCGAATGAGTAAGTGACTGTAAAGTTATGTTGTAGTATTTTCCATCTCACAGTTCCTCTACGCAGTTCTTGGTCTGTATACCATTTTTTTGGTATGCCCTCTAAGGTATGTACAAAATGATGAGGCCACTCCTCTAGAGGTGTCATTTTCCATAGTGCTCTGCATCTCTCCAAGTGTTCCACTGGTGTCCCCTGTCCATCGTACTTCTACTGTTGGTTGTTTCTATGTTTTGCATTAAGACTTATGCATAGTAACTGCTTGCATTGGTATCAATCCTTGATTGTTTCCTTGTGTGTGCCTCACCATATTGCAGGTGTGGCCTTGAGTGCTATATCGAGTGATAAGAGTCTCTAATTTTCTAATACTTCATCCTCATACTGTGTCAAGAAGGCTTCTAGATCGTTTACCCCATGGAAACTAGGTGGTTCTGTTAGCACTGGAAGTCACCCTCCCATTGCATAGAGGGTAAGCCCAGTACCCATCAGAGTTTATATGGTGGATGTTGGTTTTATATGGATTGAGGTCAATGGAAAAAACTCAGAATCTGAATGATTTTTCAACACAGAACTAGACAAGAAATGCATAGGGAAGTGAGGGCCACATTAACTTCAGTCGGGAAATTGAGTTAAAGCGAGAGAAGAGGGAAGACTTAGTGAGAGAGGTGAATGAGACTTGTATGGGCATCAAGCCTTCCAGCAACTCAAGGAGGAAAAGCTAGAAGTCAAGAGAAATTTGGAGCCCAAGGTTCATACATTGAAATATGGTGCAAGTAACACAGTTACATCAACAGAATTATCGAACCTCCATCATCCTGCAACTGCAACAACACGACTGGATCTTCCATGCCCAAGCCATCCAATGTAAGAGGGAAAAGAAAACACAGGGAAATGAGTAAAACCAATCACGATACAGCTATAATAAAACCTCCATTACAACAGCATAATGATCCTCGGCTGGATCTTCCATACCCGAGTGTTTCAAACAATTTTTACAGACAAAATGAAAAGAAACAAGAAGTTGACTTCTATTAACATGAAAGTCTCAAATTGATTACATAACCAAAGAACATATTTGGCATCATAAGAATTACAAAATTGGGAGCTCTGCTCGACCAAATGAATCCCCTAACAAAATATTAAAACTATTTATTTATACTTTGAACTTCCCACCACCCTCATGAGAATGATTTGGCCTTCTTAGTAAAAGCTTTGCATATGAGCAGCCTTCTATCAGACTGTGCATGTATCATCTTTTCAGATGAAAATTTAGCTCAGCATGGGCCTACAAGAAAATATGTCCACAAGGGTACCATGGGCTGACGGTTTAGTCCCCACGACCGGGCCTTCCATGCCTTCCATTTATGGATTGAGACAAGGTTTCAACCACCAGATCTACTTTCATTAACCGCCTTTTCTCAGGAAATCAACGAGATTAAATGCCCAGGGGGAAGCCACGTGTCCTCTTAAATTGATGGCTGAGATATCCTTTGGGTCTCCGGGCTCTGGGAAAATCAAATGTCAAACCTCATCCTCTTCCATGTGCCTTTACCCAGAGCTAAAAATCTAGAAATGCATGGCTTTTGGATCAACCACTAAGATCGCTTCGAGTCTCTGGGATCCGGGAAGATCAAAACTCAAATATCTCTTTTTCCCCTTCGCTTTCCTCCAGAGATCTAGATCTGGTGTCGCATGTCCATTTGAATCGGACGACTGAGACTTACTCCTAGCCTTCAAGATTTGGGTGTTTTGAAAGTGAAACATTAAAAACCCCGCAGAGGAAAAACCCCTGAAGTGAAGGATCTTCTACCACGTGTTTCAGCACTTTAGGACTTCATCCACTTCAAGACTTCGAGCACTTTGGGACTTCGGCCACTTCTGGACTTCGGGCACTTCAACACTTTGAGACTTCAACCACTTCGGGACTTCGGGCACTTCGGTGCTTCGAGCCTTTAGGACTTTGGGAGGCACTGTCGCTAATATCAACGACTCCCTGTTGATTTTGAGATCAATGGTCCATGATCACTTCAGGAGTTCATGCTTCATCTCTTTGTAATTTTTATGCACTTCTCACTTAGAAACTCTCGAAGCTCATTTACCATAACGCTTGGATCAACTGCCACATGTCCCCCTCAAGATGAACAACTCAGATTTACTTTGGATTTTGGAACTTTGTACCTTTGACAAACAATTTTAACAATATTTCGAACCCCCGATTCCCGCGAACCGCCAATCTGATATTTTGAGGAATGTCCACCGCTAAAGATGATCTCACCTGTTGCTTGCATTTTGAGCCCGAAATGGACTGCTCTGAATGCTATGTTTTGACATTTCTTATGCAAGCCATGAACTTGGAAAACCCGCTTCCCTTGACAACTATATGTGATAACATTTGGATCCATAAGGGATGGCATGCTCCCTGCAAGATGCCAAGAACAAGTAGTTCTAGTCACCTTATGCATTGGGCTATGGAGTCATGCTCAAAAAACATCCTGCTGAGGATTAAAGGCCGACAAGCACACTATCCTAAAAATGAAAGAAAAATACATGGGCTCTAGGAGGAGCTTATTTATGTACATTCCTAGACTAATTGATTTTTAAAAGGTGCTAGGTGAAAGAAAACTTCCACCATATCCATTCAAGCAACTCCCTAGCTACAAACCTTTTTACTCTATCACTGATCAAATAAAAACAATGCAACTATGACAACAAAATGATTACGGTTTTCAGCTCTCCTCCCAGTGATGAAGTCAAGGTAAATATGAATGGCTCCAAGACATGAAGGAAATGAAACTCCATGTACTCCCCTATAGGTTCATAGAGAAATTGAAAAAACCCACTGGGCTAGTGA
Organism: Picea engelmannii; assembly: GCA_009831015.1. Taxonomy (NCBI): domain Eukaryota; kingdom Viridiplantae; phylum Streptophyta; class Pinopsida; order Pinales; family Pinaceae; genus Picea; species Picea engelmannii. The sequence continues at coordinate 112,871 of ML812106.1, read as the reverse complement.
CATAAAACATTCTCTGTGTTACAACTGTTCACACATGGATGAATGTCTCTGGCAAGGATGGGTAAGAGAACGATTGATGCAGGCTGATTGATCCCGAGTGATGGTTGCTCATTTGTAGGCTCTGGGTAGGATATGAACTACACATTTGGTTATCCCTCTTCTTCATGACTCTCCCAAGGATCAGAATCATAATCATCATAAACATGAAACATGGGAAAGCTCTTCCATTTTTCTTATGTAGGCAAAGAATGGTGGATTTCCGCACAATACTTTTCCTCAATGTATAAAGGAAAAGGCTCCGCAATATGCTCTTGGAAATCCTAAAAATCGGAAACATATGATTCCATGTGTATATCCATAGGATCATGAATCGTGTGACAAAATCTTGATTGCTTGAGAAGACGAGGCTGCTTCTTTGTAAATGCCTCTTTGCTTGCAAATAAAAAAACTCCCTGCTCCTTCGAAAACAACTCTTGATCATCAACAACTTTAGTCTCTTTCCTTGTTGTTGTTTCATCTCTGATTCATAATCACTATCTTCTTGCTCAAAATCTGAAACATGCTGACAGTCTTCTTCCTTAGGCACATGTGATTTTGCAAGATATGCTTACATATGAACCCCCTTGCTAGCCCTGATGTTCTCTTCGACCTCTTCAACATCTTCAAACAAGCGTCTTAACGATGAATATTTCCTCTCTCGGGAGAAGGACCAGCTCTGGATGCTGATCTATGACATAGTACACCATGACAGCAGTCCCTATGGGTCTGATATCCATAGGCATACTATGATAAACACTGTAAAAAATCCTGTTGAAGACAACCAAGGCTTCCTCTTCCCCTCTCCTCAAGTCATTAAACTCAAACCAACATCGATCAAGGGACTTGTTCTCACCCCAACACTTTAAAAATTCATGGCATACCTCGATCCAGGAGCCAATAGAACCGTCTTCTAGACATCTAAACCACACAACAAAATCTCTTAATAGGGATTGTGAGAACAACCTCATGGAAACATCATCATAAAAAATCTCAAACTGATTGACAAAGCTTTCAAAGGCCTCCAAATGCCTCTCAACTGTAATATGATCCTCTCCAGAAAACCAAGGAAGATACTCAAAGGAATAAAGAGGATAAGGATGAAGGTCATGTGGCAGCCTTAAAGGTTTAAACAAATTATTTCTTATTTTAATTTGAAAAGCAGTGGGTTGATCATGAGGATTAATGAGTTGATGGCAAGGCTCAACAAGAATAATGGAGGGTAATGAGATTTAAGAAGACTGTGAATTATTTTCAACCTCTTTAGGGATACAAGGGTGATCAATTTCAAGAGAAGATGAAATACAGATATCACTTTTATGAATAGCTAGAGGTGAAGACATGAGTTCAGTATCTATAACACAAGAAGAGGGCATGTTTTCTTCTTCCAAGGATGGATAAATAAAGGAAGTCCTATTATCATCTGAATAGACAAAGTAGAGGATAATCCTCTTTATATGTGAAGGGAAAGAGAGAAATGAGCTGATAAACAAGAACATGACTTCATGAATAAAGCGCATAAACTGATACATGGTATTCCCCTTCAGTATGGTCATATTTATATCAACAGGATCCTCACTAGTTGACTCTTTGATAGTGGAGTCGCCAAGTGCAAGTTGCAATCTTCAATGGTTCTGATGTCTGATGCACCTTCATAATATGAAGCTCATTGTCATTCTTACCTAGGGAAATGTCTTCAACTTGTTCCCCAACAACGACACCATAAATGTTAGCACTGGAAGTCACCCTCCGATTGCAGAGAGGGTAATCCCAGTACCCATCAGATTTTATATGGTGGATGTTGGTTTTATATGGATGGAGGTCAGTGGAAAAAAATCAGAATCAGAATGATGTTTCAACACATAACTAGACAAGAATTGCACAGGGAAGTGAGGGCCACATTAACTTTAGTCAAAAAATTGAGTTAAAGCGAGAGCAGCGGGAAGACTTAGTGAGAGAGGTGAAAAAGACTACTATGGGCATCAGGCCTTCCAACAGCTTGGGGAGGAAAAGCTCGAAATCAAGAGAAATATGGAGCCCAAGCTTCAAACACTAAAATATGGTGCAATCAACACAATTACAACAACAAAATGATCAAACCTCCATCATCTTACAACTACAACCGATCGACTAGATCTTCCATTCTCGAGCCATCCAATGTAAGAGGGAAAATAAAACATAGGGAAATGAGTAAAACCGATGACAATGCAGCTATAATCAAATCTCCATTACAACAACATAACAATCCTCAGCTGGATCATCCATACCTGAGTGTTTCAAACAATTTTTATAGACAAAATGGAAAGAAACAAGAAGCTGACTTCTATTAACCTGAAAGTCTCAAATCAATTACATAACCAGAGAAAAAATCTAGCATCACAAGAATTATAAAATTGGGAGCTCTACTCGACCAAATGAATCCGCTAACAAAATATTAAAAATATCTATTTATACTCTGAACTTCCCACCACCCTCAGGAGCATGATTTGGCCTTCTTAGTCAAAGATTTGCGTCTGAGCAGTCTTCTGTCAGACTGTGCATGTATCCTCTTGTCAGACGCAAATTGAGCTTGTCATGGGTCTGTAGGAAAATCTGTCCACAGGGGTACCACGGGTTGACGGTTCATTCCCTATGGCTGGAACTTCCATGCCTTCCATTTATGGATTGAGCCAAGGTTTCAACCACCGACTCTACTTTTATTAACATCCTTTTCTCGGGAAATCAACAAGATTAAATGCTAAGGGGGTAGCCACGTGTCCTCTTAAATTGATGTCTGAGATCTCCTTCAGGTCTCCGGGCTCTGGGAAAATAAAATATCAAACCTCATCCTCTTTCATGCGCTTTTACTCAGAGCTAAGGATCTGGCAACGCATGGCTCTTGGATCAATGTCTAAGATCCCTTCGGGTCTCCAGGCTCCGAGAAAATCAAAACTCAAATCTTGCTTTTTCCCCTTCGCTTTCCTTCAGAGCTCTAGATCTAGCGCTGCGTGTCCATTTGAATCAGGTGAATGAGAATTACTCTGGGCCTTCGAGCTTCGGGTGTTTTGAAATTAAAACATGAAAAACCCCGTGGAGGAAAAACCCCCGAAGTGAAGGATCTGTTGCCACGTGTTTCGACACTTTGGGACTTCGGGCACTTCGACGCTCCTGGACTTTGGCCACTTCGGGACTTCAGGCACTTTGACACTTCGGGCCTTCGAGACTTTGGGAGGCACTATCGCTAAGATCAATGACTCCCTACTGATTTTGAGATAAATGGTCCACGATGGCTTCAGGAGTTTGGGCTTCAGATCTTTAAAATTTTTATGCACTTCTCTGTTCGAAACTCCCAAAGCTCATTTCCTCGAACACTTGGATCGACTGCCACCTGTCCCCCTGAAGACAAAGACTCATATTTACTTCGGATTTTGGAACTTCGGATCTTTGACAAACAATTTTAACAATATTTCAAACCCCCAATTCCTGTGAACCGTTGATCTGATATTCTCAGGAATGTCCATCGTGGAAGCTAATCTTAGCTGTTGCTTGTATTTCGAGCCCGAAATGGACTGCTATGAATGTTTCATTTTGACGTTTCTTATGCAGGTCATGAACTTGGACAACCTGTTTCCCTTGACAACTATATGTGATAACATGTTCCCTTATCTCCGTACCTACCCATCTTACTGCATGATCTATTCTTGCACATATTCTTATGGACACTTCATGTAGCCTTTATTGCCAATTTTCTAAGCCTGTATCTGAGTCTGTCGCACATGAAGTAATGTTGCACCAACTGAGTATCCCATCTGCAGTTTGGTTGACGTAATCCTCATTGCCCGCAGTTTTTCTGTACAACTGGCTGATTTCCTCCAAGTCTAAGAAAGTAGGTTCTACAAACCTCTCCCCTTCTGATGGGTCTAATGGCACAATGACCTTATATTCTACTGACTCAAATGTCATTTTCCATGTCTTTAAGTTGATTATGGCCTGGTTATCAAATTCCCAATCCAATCCAAGAAATGTTGTATATGGTGTTGTGTCATCCACTATCTCAATTACTTCAAAGTTTTCTTCAGTACACACTCCATCTAGGTCTACTTTCACTCCTTTTATCTTGCCAATGTTACAGGTATGAAATAACTGAGGGGGGGGGGGTGAATCAGTTATTGTAAATTATTAACAATCTCTCTCAATTTTGACTTTGAATCATTAATCTTAGTGGCAGTAAGTCTTTACTGTGAAAACCAGTGTTGTAAACATAAAGCATATATCATAACGAACAACAATCACACGCACAGCATTCATTCACAATTATGAGACACAGATTTTTCAAGAGGAAACCCAAC
>ML812106.1:85470-101277 GCA_009831015.1 Picea engelmannii | reverse complement strand
CAGTCGTGTTTCAGCATTCGTGTTCCAACAGTCGTGTTTCAGCATCTACGTTTCAGCATGTTTCACTTTTGTGTTGCAGCATCTGTGTTCGCTTCCAATAGTCGTGTTTCAGCATTCGTGTTGCAGCAGTCGTGTTTCAGCATATGTTCTTCATAAACAATCGATTGCCATCAATGACAACCTTGATCATCTGCGTCATCTCTGTTGTAGCCATATTTCCAACAGCCAATTGGTAGAACTCTGTGTTGGTTTGCTAGTTTCAACTAAACGAGTGAATATCCTAATGTGGGATCTCCCATACATTGCCATGTCTTCTTGTGTAATACATTGACTTTGGATCCTATATCCAATATGATATCTCCCATGTTGAAATCTCTGATGTTGGAATTCAGCCTAAACTCCCTACTTGTTCTTCACCTTGTATGTAGGCGATTGACTATTTTTTTTTCTAATTTTCCTTTTGTCTCTATGCTACATATTTCTAATATATTTTGCAATATTTTGACAGAGGATAGATCATTTAGTAATTTTACACATGAATACAAAAAGCCTTTGATTGTACTTACTTGTCCCAGGGGATGCATTTCTTTGGTATGATCCAACGATGGAGGCATATCGTACTCTGGTGCTTCCTTTCTCTACTGCATAGTTGAAGTCGACGCAGTGTCTTGCTTCAGAAATTGTTGTCTGGCTTGCTTAAATGTTTCCTTCTTGTGTTGTGCATTGAACTTCTTCCTTGGTTCGACATTCTTCTTCACCCACTGATATTGTACTGGCTCTTGTCGGACTGCGTCATTTCCGGTTTAGCTCCTCCACGCATAACTATGTTGATATTTCTTTCATCATCCCTCACTTCTGCTGAAATCCATTGAACATTTTGTTTGTTCTGATTCCACTTTTACTGTATCTTCCCTAGTAACATAGGGCATTCCTCTGTGTCATGGTCACATGCACGACAATACATACAAGTCGCTGGTGGAAGTGGAAATTATCTTGCACAGTGTCCTGGTTGTTGACAATTGTGACATACCACTGCTCCTCTACCTCTTCCAAAGCCTCCTCTTGCTCGTCCTCTACCTTTGTAGCCAACTTGATCTGCTCGTGACGCGTTATACTGAGGCGCCTGATTGTACTGAGGTTGTTCTATAATGTACTATGGTTGTGCGATATTATATGGTTGTTGCACAGTATTATACTGTGGTTGCGTAGTGTTGTATGGGGATGGGACTTGGTTAAAATGGGGTGTGGATTTCCTGATCATCATTTTCGCCTGCACCCTACATGCATCTGATATCCTCTCTCTCATCAACTCCATGGTTGTACAATATTTGTCATCATGGATCAATGGCTTGCAAAAGTTGCAATATGAACTCTTTGGGACTATCTCGTATTTCTGCATCGCTGGGTAGTGATATGGGTCATGACCTTGTTTCTTACAAATTTTACACCATAGTCCTCATGTTGGTAATGTATTTGGAATTCCTACTACCATATACTGCACGAATGTTGGACATTTTCTCTTGTGGTGTCCTTCCATCCTGCATGTGGTACACCAAACGACTTCTCGTTTGTCCTTACTTTTGTTCTAGTTTATCTGGAACATTAAGTTCTTCAAATCCTCCTTCATCTCTTCAATGGCTGGATCTGTCTTCTAATATTGGTTTTCTTCCAGTTGCAAGGCTTCCTGCAGAGCCTCTGCCTGTGTCTAAAACTTCTGTTGTCACTGTGGATACTTTAAGTGTGGTAATAGTGTATTGGTGAACATGTGCCTATGCTATATATCTCTCATGAGATATTTCAATATTCCTTTCAGTCGTTTGAACCTCTGGTCAATATCCCATACAGATTCTCCTTTATTATTTCTAATTTCTATCATCTTGTTCATGTATCGATTCTTTAAACTTGGCTTCTGAAACTCATTTATCAGTAACTTCTTGATTTCCACAATTGTTCTGGTTGTCCTTGGTGGATTGTTTGTCACTAAAGTCATATACCAATATAGTGCGTGATCCCTTAGTGTAATCGCTAGCTGTGCAAGTTTAGTGTCCTCGTCTATGATCTATTTTTCTTCCCATATCTTCTCACAGATAAAAAAGTGATTTTCTGGGTCATATGGCGCTTCTCCTTTGAAATTTGGTAACCTGATGGTGGGATCTTGTCCTACCATCCTGAATGATGAACTACTACCTCCACACAATGTAAATACTTGACTAATGATTCTTGAATTGACTCTTCTAGTTGTTGTTCCTTATGTAGATGTACTTCCTGTTGTCTTTCTACTCCTAAAATTCAGTTCTCTAAATGATGTTGTGATTTTTGGTGTGCTAGTCACACATGGGTTTATGGATTCCATACTAACACTAATATGAATAGGATTGCTTCCTTGAATTCCCACTTTTGTACCTCTCGTCTTCCTCTCATATGTTGCATGTAGGATTTCCTCAATATTCTCCACAGCCCGAAGATCCTCTACCTCTTCTTCTTCAGTTGCCAAGCCTTCCCTCACGCCTACAACTCTCTTCTTGGTCTTCACCTTGTATTGGTAGGGTAATCCACTGCATGTCTTTCTAGCTGTCACCATGATCCTCTTGATCTGGTCATCATCCATCATGATTGGGTCTAAGGCTGCGTCCTTCTTTCCTTTATTCACTTCTCCTTCCATTTATCCTCTTTTTGTCAGTGCTTACCCCCATACCCCATGCATGCAAGGAAGTTTAGATGTCTGACTCCATTGTCATTACACCTTTGTTATAGAGAAATATCTTAATAGAAGTGTACAATGATCTAATATACCTTCCTCGAGGTCCTCGTAGAAAATCTTGCTCCGCTATGCTGTATGACCTCGCTGTATCTACTGCAAATTTTGTTATGAAGCCTGCTACAATACTGTCGAGCCAAAAATCTACTACGCGGGTGAATTTGTTATTCACTTGCTGTAAATTCTCAATGTGAATTGGGGTCCACTCTAACTATCGGATCCAGTTTGTTGCATGGTTATCCTTCAATCTCAATATCCACTCCTACAATAAATGTGGAAAATCACAGAAAAAGACTTCATGCAGATCAGTAAACACATACTTCTCAAGGTATTTGCTCGGTGTTATTCTAGGGTTTCTGTTATCTTTCTATGAAAACTCTAGCTCCTTTGTATTCAACCAACTTTTGATCTCTGGTTTTGTGGGATTCTAGGGTCATAACATCTCCTTCTAGTGGTGCATTTTCACCTTATTCTTGTCTGATTCGGTATTATATTGACCCACCTTCCGTATATCTTACCCTCTTTTAATAGATCCCCTCTATTCAATCCTACACTGTTCCAACTGACAACGGAACCATTTGTTGGTTTGATATCTAAGTTTATACCTTTAACATTATTGCTCCAGGTTCAATCTACTAGGGTTCCAACAAAGCCTCTAAAACTATCGGCCCTCCTGGTAAACCAGAAGACAATGCAGTGCATAGAGTAGACTACGCAGTCTCACCTGCGATAGTCTTAATGGATGACTGCAATACTCAGGTGTTTGCAGTCCAGGATTGAGCGAAGATCTGTGAAGTATGCACTGAGAGTTCCATTTAACTTATTAAAGAAATATATTGTCAGTCCCACTTATGCATGTAATGTAATAAGCTCATTCATTCATCATGCTAATATATACTCATAAATAGTAAAAGAAACACAATCATTCAATCAAATAACACAGGTTTTACCGTGGTTCACCCCCCCTTGGATACATGCACAAAGGTTTGGATCTCCAACTCTTCTATTATGACAATTCCAAAACTACAGTGCCACGTGCTTTACAACTCCTCCTTAGTTGGGTCGAGATCTATTATGAGGCAGAATAGATCACACCAAGATCCTTAGCCTCTGATCTAACTCTCAAGATCCACCCTCCTTACTCCTCTACAACTCAACAACTTACAAAATTGGGTTGTATCATAGAGTATTACACTTACTTATCAAAACATGACTTCATCCTCCATGGTCTCTTTTGACTCTACTATTACTACCCAAAACTCAACCTCTCCTCTCTCTATGAGACCTAGGTATCTATATTTATACATTTTTGGCTCATCATCCATTACAATGTATTACAAAAACCCTAACCCTAATTTCATTAGGTCTTCCATGCATGTGCACGTGCTGCTCTTCCTTCCAGCTATCTCTTTCCTCGTGCATGCATTTCTTTCCCAAAATAGCCTTTCCTTCCGCGTTGTCATGCTTCCAACATACACCCATATTGATCCTGCGAAAAAACACCATAAGGTAGCACATGCTCCATGCACCTTTAACCAATGTGGATCACTTCTCTGTTGCATCAATATCTAGTGTGCACTACTTTTGTGTCACGCACAAATATTTACCGCGCAAAATTTTGGTTCATGCAATAATACCTGTTGTGCAAAATTTTTGTGTCACTTGCTAATATTCCACACACATTGCACTCTACGCGCTGCACCATTCCAAATTTTAGTACGCTCCCACTGCGCACCAATTCTCCACACGCACCATTAATTAAACTGTTGCACGACAAGAATATACCCACATTGTGTGCACACCAAAAAAAATCCTCTATGCTCTGCCAATACTATGCACACCATGCTTGCCAATATTATACGTGCGCACACCCAATCCACACCATTCAGTACTAAATTTAAGTGTGCACACCCGCACACCAATATTTTTTGTGCATTACCACTCTGCACCGCACAATGCCAAATTTAAGTGCACACACCTGCATGCCAATATTTTCCGCGCATTACCACTTTGCACCGCGCAATGCCAAATTTAAGTGTGCACACCATTATTTTTTGCACATTAACACTCTGCACCGCGCAACGCCAAATTTTAGCACGTGCAACCATGCACCCTTATTTTCCACACATCACAAGCTTTTCACTGCACATCATGCATTTTTAGTGTGCATGCCTGCGCACATTCATTTTTGTGTGCATCAATTCCTTGTGAATCTCGCTACAAAAATTGGAGCTTTTGCCTAATTTTTTCCCAATTTTTACCGTAGACATTCTACAGCTATGAAATTTGTTCAATTTCACCCCAATAACACCAATTCAACCTTTGCAACAACAAACAACTGTCGATTGACATTCCTGGAATGAATTTTTCCCAAACGCAATTCAAAAATTGAGAATTTTAATCAACTAATCTCACTCCATCTGTCATGGATTCCCTGTAACTTCAAATTTGACCAATTCCAGGTCTAAATTTGCTAGAAAAGATATTAAATTAAGAATAAATCACGACTTGGCCAAATTTCTCAATTTTCCCATGAATTTAACAACCGAAATTGGGGCTTTTTCCCAATTCCATGCAATTGCTTCTAATTTTTACCATGGACGCTCTGTAACTTGAAATTTAGCCACTTCGAAATCAATTCTCTATGAAATTTCGTTTCAATTCAACTTACTCGTCCCATCCAAGCTCAGTGTTGAAAACAGGATCTTCAATACCATATTGTAACATCCCCAACATCCAACAGGCCTATGCAACATAAAAAATTTGAACTGTATACAAAATTAAAACATGTACACACAAAAAATATTGCGAAACTTTATATATAAAACTTAAAATAGACACATACATTTTGTAAATGCATAGATTCATATAGAATAATAATAAAAATACACATGAAACACACACCCTAAAAATAGACGCATAATTAATAATACAACACATAATTTAACACACAATTGACACTTATATTGGTAAAAACATCACCAACTTCATGTAGACCTTCCACGAACCTCCAATCCTTAGAATACACAGCTCATCACTCTCAGTAGTGGGTCACTCCCGAGCTGGGACTAAACTCCACCTAGGTAAAGGGATTCCTAATGAGGATGATGTATCTCAAACAATAAGAAAAACTCTGTCACAGGTGCCAAGTCAAACTAACAATCTACAGTCCTTCATTCCCCACACACCTGTCCCATCCTAGGAAGTGTGCCCCTTCTCTTCTCAACATTCCTTCGGCTGACCCACTTCCTTTTGAGGGCTTTAGCAACAGGTCGGATAGGAAGTATTAGAGCCCTGTAGCTGCAGTTTGGCACTTTTGGAAAATCAATTCCCAACAATTCTCTCACGTAGAGAGAATTTCTCACGGGCATGACAACCCGCTTCTTCAGTATCCCACAGGCATGACAACACACCTCTTCAGTCCATATACCAAGCTAACAAGGTATAGATATAGGTACAGGTATGGGTATAGGTATGGATACATGTACCAGAAGGTATGAAGGACATCTGAATGACTGAGTAAATGATGATCCCATCCCCCTGAATATGAAATAAGTCCATGCTATATGTATGCATGTCCCCAACTTAACACTTGTCATGTTCAGAACTACTTTGGTTCACTTCTCCCCATCCTTAGAACTTAGGATAAAATAATTATCCATACTTTATACTTTAAGAAATATTAATACAATATTCTTTTTTGGTTTAAGCTCCCTAGCTTATCCCCTTATACTTAACTTTTAGCCCCCCTTTCCTCAACTAGTGGAGTTTAGTCCCCCATACTCTTTCATCGTGGTCGATCTACACACAATGATGTATTATATTAATGATAAGACATATAAAAAAATAGTCTCATTGGCCTTAAAATTGCGCACACTTAAGTTTGTTGTGCACAGTATCCTCGGATGTGCAGACTTCATCATTTTAGTGCGTAGTACATGTGCGTAATATAACATGGACTGTGAATGAAAAAATAATATCAAAAACTCACCAACTTAAGTAAATTTCTATTTACATTTACATTTGGGCTTCGAACTAGGGTTATTACATTCCCCTCCCCTTATTTATGCATTGTCCTTAGTGTAATATATACACATATACAACCAAAATTTCAAAAATACTCAAAATGATGTGGGTATTATGCTCGCATAGCATCCTCATGCTTCCAAGTTGCATCCTTAGGACCGTATCAGGTCCATTGGAACTTTGCAAGATCTATGGATCGATTCCGGAGCTATTTTATTTTCCTTTCCAAAATGCGTACCAGATGCACTTGGAAAGTGCCTTCTTGCTCCACCTGAATCACATTCTAATCAATAACATGATTAGCATCAGGTATATATTTATTAATCAATGATACATGGAATACATTATGAATAGACATTGTGCAAGCAAGGAAAGCATGTATGCTACAGGCCCAATCCTCTCTAGGATTTCAAATGGACCACAATAGCGAGCTACCAACTTAGAACAATTTCCCAACTTCTCTATCTGTTGGGTTGTCCTAGCTTATCGGTGTTTTGCACCTTCTACCATAAAGTGCTTCAAATGGGATCATATTTAGAGATGCTTGGTACCCATTGTTGTAAGCAAAATCTACTAAGTGTAGGTAGTCTTCCCATTTTGATGGCTTATCCATCACATACATCCTCAACATATCCTCAATCACTTGATTCACCCTCTTTGTTTGTCCATCTGATTCTGGATGATAAGCTATGCTAAAATTCAAATTTGTTCCAAATCCCTTAAATAATCCTTTCCAAAAATTTGATGTAAATTTTGGATATCTGTTAGACAAAATTGTCTTGGGTATACCATGTAATCAAACAATTTATCTCATATAAACATCAACAATGTTGGCTTCCTTGTGAGTGAGCTTTACTAGAATAAAATGGGCAGCTTTAGTAAGCTTATCCACCACTACCATAATAGAATCATGCTGCTTGTTTGTTCTAGGAAGTTTGGTGATGAAATCCATTGTTAGAACTTCCCATTTCCACCCAGGAATGGGTAATGGCTATAGAAAACCAGTTATGTGTCTATGCTCAACCTTTACCTTTTGACACTCCAAACATTTGGCAATAAAATCAACAACTTCTTTCTTCATGCCTAGCTAATAATATTGGCTCTTGACAACTACAATAATTTTTTGATAACCTGGGTGCCCAAAATAAGGTATATTATTCATTTCTCTCAATATCATATTTTTTAATTCTTGGGAATTTGGTACATAGATTCTTCCCCTATACATGAGAATTTCATCATTTTCTAGCTTATATTCTTCAATTTTCTGCTGCAAAATACCTTGCTATAATTTTGTTACTAATTCCTTGTATTGTAAATCTGATTTTGCAGCCTCCAAGATTCTATCTTTCAAATCTGATTGGTACATGCTAATGGTTGTAGCATGCATCTCATGCACTCTTATGCTGAGTGCATCAACCACCTTGTTATCTTTTCCTTTGATATGCTTTATATCAAATTCATATTCATTGAGAAATTCTAACCACATGCTTTGCCTAGCATTTAGAGTTGGTTGATCGAATAAATATTTCAGACCATTATGGTCTGTCCTCAGCTTGAACCTTTTCCCCATGATGTATTCCCTCCACTTCCTCAAGGCATGCACTATGGATGCTAACTCCAAATCATGAGTGGCATATTTCCCTTCATGCTCCTTCAACTTCCTTGATTCATAACATACAACAAACCCATTTGGAATGAGGACTCCACCAAGTCCTTCTTTACATGCATCTATGCATACAATAAAGTCTTGATTTGGATCTATAATCCTTAAAATTGGAGGAATGGTTAATAATTGCTTCAAGTGTTGGAAACTCTTTTCACAATCCAATGTCCACTAAAAATTCACACCCTTCTTTTGCAAGGAAGTGATTGGGTGTGCAATATTTGAGAATCCTTCAATAAATCTCCTATAGTAGCCTGCAAGGCCCATGAATGATATAAAATCTATCAAATTCTTTGGCACTGACCATCCTCTAATGGCCTCTATCTTCTTAGGATCCACTGTTATCCCTTCCTCCAAAATTATATGCCCTAAATAATGAATTTGCTTCTGATAAAATGAGCACTTGCTCAATTTGGGATACAACCGATACTCCCTTCATACGTGTAAAACCACCCTCAAGTGTTGTTCATGCTCTTCCTCTAATTTAGAATATATAAGAATGTCATCTAAAAATACAATGACAAACTTATCTAAATATTCTCTGAAAATACCTTTCATTAAACACATAAAGACAACTGGTTCATTTGATAACCCAAATGGCACCACTGTGAACTCATAATGGCCATACCTTGTTCTAAAAGAAGTCTTGTTGATGTCTTCTTCTTTAATTATTACTTCATGATAACATAACCTAAACTCAATATTGGAGAATATTTTTGCATCTTTTAGCTGATCAAAGAGGTCATCGATCCTTGGAAAAGGATACTTATTCTTTATAGTTACATTGTTCAACTGCTTCAAGTCAATGCAAAGTCTCTGTTGCACCTCTTTTGTCACCTAAATGAGAAAAATAGGGGTTCTTACAAGCCCAGTTGGGTCAGCTAGGCAAGACAGCAGTAGAGGAAAGAGTTAGAAGTGTAAAACATAAAATATAAGCAAAGAATTAAACTAAGAATAATAACAACAAATAAACTATAGTGCATAAGGACATAAGAACAAGAAACAAACAAGACTCATGCCATCAATGGAAATGATTGTATTAGTGGAAATAAAACACCAAAGACAAAGGGATACTTTGGGCCCCCTCTTCCTCCAAGGGAGAGCTCTTGGACCCCCAAATATTGAGCTCTTCTTACAAATGAGGAGCTAGAATGAAATGGTGAAGAGAATCCAAAGCACATTCAATTTAGAGGTGATATGAATGGCTAAGTGAAATGGTGCTAGCATGCTCTTGATGAGGAAAGAGGATCCTCCAAGAGACTATCAACAACATAAAAATACAAATGAATTCCTTGAAAATGTAGTGCACCCATGGCCTCCTTTTATAGCATAACTTTGAGGCATTATTCAACTAGATTTTGGTGTGAACAAGGGGCCATTTAGGGCACCCTTAGGTCTTTGACGAGCCACCCAACCAGATTCAACCAAGATTTGGATGTCAAATCGACTTGGAATATGAACCAGAAATGGGTGGGAGGCCGACCAATATCATAAATACGTTGTTTTGAGGGATGTGTGGTTTTTTGCGTCCACAGTCGCGCATCGTGCGCATGTGCACTTTTTCCCACATTTCTGAATGGTGCATGTGTGCGTGCTCCCCGTGTAGTCTTAGCACATGCTAATTTTATTTCTGATTGTATAGTTTTGGGCCTTTTGGAAATGAATTTTTGGTCCATGGGTGCAGGGATGATTTTAAGGATGGAAATTTATTTTAAAATGTAGAAACCTTGGCGAATATTACTAATCATGCATATGTCAACTATAAATGTTTGGCGATATTTTTTTAAAAATATTCAAATTTCTAAGTATTTTATATATTTTTGGTGATTTTTAAGGTAAAATAATTTTATCCTATAGAATTTGGGGGAATTATTTTTAAAATAGCAAATCTCATTTTTGGAAAAACCATGGAAAATTAGCCCATGAGCAAAATTTAGCCCCTAAAATCATCTATGCATGGGTGAACTAATAGTTGTTTGGAGATGTTGGATTCCTATAACCATTTGCGGACGAAATTTCAGTGATAACATATGTCCCTTGATGGATGAGGTTAGGAGCATACGTATAGCCAAAATACATCAATGTTTCTTGTACTGAGAGTACCATTGTAAGAAAGAGAGATGAGGAGAGTGTCAAGAGAGATCCATTGGAGGGAGAGGGGAACCTATAGAACCAAAACCTTTCACAAGGCATAAAAAATAAAACTGTGTACAAATGAGGCAGGCATACCCCATGCTTGTGTCATGTAACTCAAAAATGTGTAATACAGTTATTGAAGCTGTGTGTCGGTGTAGATGACTACACCACCCTCAGGGGCATGTTGATAATAGAAGAGGACGATTCTAATGGTGAATAAACTCTAAAAAGAGGTGATGACACCTAGAAGAAGTGTCAAGAATTCGCAGGCATTGATGGCCTAAAACTTTTTAGAGGTCTTCGGAAAATATAAAAACAACTGCATGAGTCGCAAAGTAAGAACAACCGTGACATGTGAAAGTGTTGAAGTCGAATGTGGTGGGGGTCAATGATATCAGAGAGAAATTATGGTTCTCTCTATGCCATCCAAGACTCCTCATTGTAAAGGTAATGAGAGTCAAGATACTGTTGCCCTGCTGGAAACTGTGTTGATGTCGAAATAAAGGGAGACACGACCTTGTGAAGCAGAGGGCTTCATGAAATCAACTCGGACAAAATCAAGAACTGATGAGTAACATGGACGAAGTCTAGGAGTAGTGAGACTCAAGACTTCCTTTGGTTGGGGAGAGATGTAAAGTGGCAGCAACCGTGAAACTGAATCTAGTGTCAAGGGGACAACGAGATGAGGGTAAATTGTGACAGAGGCGTGACAAAATGGATAAAAATAGAGATCAAAATGTGTATGGGATGTAGGATACTTGGATTTTATGGATAATATCATTGATGTCGGGAACTAAAAAGTGCCCTAACCAAGGGTGACAATGGTTGCTTTGTCGGGGAAAGGAAGGTCACTAAAGGCAACAATAGAAAGCTATGAAAATGCGGAAAAAGGGTTTGTACAATTACCAAAAGAATAAAAAATAAGTTGGGATAACTATGCAGATACAGAAATGGGTGCCCCAGTGTAAGATGGCTTAGCTGGATGAGGGTGCAAGTTTCTCGAAAAACAAGTGGAGGGTCGGGGCCCCATAGGCGGGTTTCTATATTAGGGAGATGTATGGAGGACAATCTGTGGATTGGAAAACTGACGATGGGTGAAATGGATGGTTAATGATATTGCGGAGGTGCAGTCAAAACTAGAACCATGATAAAGTAACCTGGGAGTCCATTGGGTAGGCTGGAAAAATGAGGAGAAGGGGTATGTGGCTAGTTCTCGACGATGCGTAAGACTATCGGGACTCCCATCCCTAAGGGGTGAAAACTGCATGAGTGTCAAAGTTCCAAGGGGACTATGAATGGGACAACTCATGTGGGGGAGAGTGCTACTGGGTGATAGTACCGAAATACAGTGGAGGTGAGAGTATTGCAGAGTCGAAGATAGGGATCCTAGAGGAAAATATCGGAGGGTGTGACTGGGAGATGCATTTTGATATTAAGAGGGAATGACTACATCCCAGTGTTGATAATATACCTAGAAGGATATTGTGTGATGTGTAATGATCAAGTACCTGCACACATAGAAACCAAATACCCAATGTGAAAAATATTTGAAGAGAAAGATCATATAACAATTATTCAATAATATGTGAATGTAAGCAAGGATGATTTTAGGGGCTAAATTTCTCTCATAGGCTAATTTTCCATGGTTTTTCCTAAAACAATATTCGCTATTCTAAAAATGATTCGCCCAAATTATATAGGAAAAAATTATTTTACCTTAAAAATCACCAAAAGTTTATGCAAACTATATGAAATCCTTAGAAATTTGAATATTTTTACAAAAATATCTCAAAACATTTTATAGTTGGCATATGAAGGATTAGTAAGATTCACCAAGGTTTCTACATTTTAAAATACCTCTCCATCCTTAAAATCATCCCTGGTAAGCTTGCGTACCTGAGCGTTAGATGAGAAAAATGCCCCCCAGGGGCTGAGGATGGAAAGTGGCCCAGGGAATGGAATGGGGTAGGTGACAGGGTCCTGATCCCGTGGCTAAAGACAGATCGAAAAGAGGACGCCTGAAGCTCCCGAAAATGAGTTGGGAAGTTTGGCGAAATGGACTATATATAGCTAAAGGTCCCACAAGGCCACCTCATTTGTACCTACTGTCTTATTGAGTGGACATGTGATTGTAGAGGAGATTTGGATATTCTGGGAGACTGAGGCAGCCGATTCAGGATCAACGAGCTTCAGGTTGGTTGTCGTATCCTCCTGCATAGAATTAGGGTTTCTGTTTTTGGGCAAGGCTTGTACGGAGGGTCGTACAGGGGGTTTTGTGAGTGTGGGCACCCCAATGCATGGGAGATCGAGAAATTTGTGCACATGGGTGTGTTCCTGTAATTATTTCATCTGCGCATGGAGGCACCCTAATGGGGAAAACAAGTGTGCATGGCATGCATGCATGTGCAAGTCACAACAACGCATGCATGCGTGTCTGTGCCCCCAACAGTTGCGCATGCATGCATAGTTGTGTAGCGAACATGCATGCTATGATGCACGCCTGTATGTGTGATAGGGGCACATGAATGCACCTCTGTATTTCCAACAATTGTGCATGAGTGCCTGACTAGGGGATGAATAGACGCGCATTTGTGCACGCCTATGGGAAAAACAACCGCGACTGTGAGGCAAAGATGAAGGGTATAAAAAATTATCTTTTTTGGAGATGTTGATGTTTTTATGGGTTATGATTGTTGATCAAGTGTTGTGTGTGTGAATGCAGGTGATCATTTGGATGATGCTAATTCAATGGAGAGAGAGAGATTGGTCACTCCTTAGGGAGGTAGTGACCAATGAGGAGCTGACGGTCCACGATACTTTGGCAGCTTGTGGGATGTTGAAGTTCTTTGAGTGCCCTCTGATACAGGCCCAGGAGTAACTCTTGCAGTTCTTGATTCAGTTGTGGATTCCATATCTGTATTGCTTTATGGTGCAGGGTGAACAACTGGCCTTCACTGCAGTGGAAGATATATTTTTTTTGATTGGGCTCCCTTTTCGGGGGAGTCCCTTACTGGCGGATCCCATAGTACCTGGGGATGGGAAGTTGGTTGTCTTAGGCCAAAGGTACTGTACAAGGGAGAAATTCATGTCGGGCTCCATGGTGAGTATTGGGGTGATGGACGCCCTTTTTCATCATTGTGAGAGTTTATGGGTGTCTTGCGACTCAGCGGATCAATGGAGGTCAGCTGAGGATTATGGAGAGGGCACTAGATGGTGAGCATTTTTCCTGGGGCTTGATGCTCCAGGCCAATATGGTAGGGTAGCTAGACATGTGTCATACTACTGAATCGGGGGAGTTTTCCTTTGGGTCTATCTTGGTTGCATTGGTTTTCGAGAGGGTGTCGATGTTGCGCCCTAGAGTGTTGTTGGGTGCACTTCGTGTGTGAGAGCCGCGACTGAGGTGGTGGTCAACGATCCTGTTTCGTCATGGTGGTGGGGAGGGTGGCCATTACTTCACGACTGAGGCTGCACAGGTGTTGTGGCAGATGTCGCAGATCATACTGCAGTATCCATATTGTGGGGTCGACTTCCAGGGTGATCCGAATATGGTGTTACCTCCAGGAGAGGTGTTCGATCACAAAGGTATGATGTGATTGTTGATGATTTGATTTTTAGATAGTATAGCATGTGTGTTATGTATAGATGGATTTTGATGCTACCATTTTTTTGTTGTATGTGCAGATGTGGGACTGCGCGGGTGCGAGGTTGAGTTGGTTAGGGCACCGGCTCGTCAGGGGCCGGTGAGACCTCTGCGGGGAGAGCCGTGGGTAGGAGAGAGATGACGACATGATGATGATGGGGTGAGGCCCACTAAGGATGAGAGAGCGGCCAAGCGACGTTGTTTTTATGACCCTGGTGCAGGGCCATTGCATGCTCCTCCGACATAGGCCAGGGGAGAAATCGAGGATATTAGCCGCCACTTAGAGGCGGTACGACAGGGAGTGACTAAGGGCATGTGGTCATGGATGTTGGATGAGGGAGTCCTGTAATAGTGTGTGGGTGTTATGGTGGCATGGCAGACCATGGTTCAGAGAGCGGTTGTAGCAGGGGCGACGATGACTGTGAGACTGCCTCCAAGACCCGAGGGACGCCTAGCTGGTGGGACCCCTCCTCCAGAGAGAGGGCCAGGTGGAGGAGCTCTAGAGGCACCATGAGTGCCTCTGTATTTATGTTTTTTTTGTACTGATAGATGTTGGTGAGCCCATTTTGTATGTGGTGAGGTGGCACCATTTTTGTATCTATAGGGGTAAGGTGGTTCACCTACCTACGGATGGTGTATTTGGTATATTATTTTTTGTAAACACTGATGAGACATGACCAATATATATATATATATACATTTTGGGTTCTTTGTGGTGTTCTCATGTGTTGATGTTTTTTAATGTTTTTTGATGATTATGTCTAATTTATATGCTGTGATAGATTATTGATGTTTGATGTATGTGTACTGGTGACTTGGTGTGATAAATGCCAATATAACACTAGGTTAGCCATGTTATCTTCCATTTGATTAAGTTGTTTTGGAATGTGTGTAAATGTAATGGAATAAAAATGTCAAGATAAAAGTCTAACTTGCAGGTATTTTTGAAAGAGGCAAGGATCGCAGACACGGTACACATTGTTGAGCTGGAGGACGACGAGTTGGGAATGTAGTAAGATGCTAAGGTGATGAATATGACGATGGTGTGCCTCAGTGAGGAGGTCGATGGTGCACTATTACATATAGGCTAAAAAATCGATGAACTATTACGATGATTGTGATAAAATCAATTTTTTTGTCGAAAAAATTTAAAAAAAATGAAATTTTACTGTTTTTTTTTTTAAATTAGTCCCGATAATGTCGGATTTCCGATGTGTTCTAAGGTCGTCGAAAGTACGATGCCCAGTTCCGGCACATTAATATAGCCATTTGTAGGTCAACATAACGGTCATTGACTTCAAAATGGTCAACCTTAATTTAGGGTTATAGTTGTCGAAATTCTGATGATGACGAATCTATAAATTAGTTAATTCGAACTGAATTTTGACTAATTTGTTATAGTTGCGACATATTTTATGTGTTATATCTCTGCTAATCTTCGTTTTTATGTGAAGGTTTGCTTGTTGATTAAGAGATCGAACTGATATTTGATCTACAGAGCTTAGTTTTGTGATCATTGTTCAAGGCGTGCAAGATGATTTTAGACTTTGAAGGTTAGTTAAATATTTTTTTTCTTTTGTCTCC
>ML812106.1:64050-85420 GCA_009831015.1 Picea engelmannii | reverse complement strand
TATTTTATAACCTTATACGTTTATGTAGATTTTATGTTGTCTATGAACATGCTAATTTTTCCATGCTTATATGTGACTTGATCTCTTTCCCTAGTTCTATTATGTCATTTGATTATGTTACTTGGTTATGGTGAAGCTTTGAATCTTATGTGGTAAAATATATTGTATGGTTTGGTCTATTGCATTTCAAGAATCGAATAGATATAGCACATCATCACTGAACTTTATGACATAATCGTCTCAATATTTTGGTTGTGGTGAAGAAAGTGGAGATATTATGGACAAGGTGACGAGAGATGTTATTTCCCTTGCGCTAAATGCGGGAGCACAAAAGTCAGAAGAATTTTAATACAAACAACTGTAAGACATTGCAGAACCCATGGGCATGTTGAAGGTGGAGCAAATGAATATCGTCCCTTGGTAAACTATATATTCATTATTGTATATTTATATTGATTGTATTTATAAAATTTTATATTGTTTAAATATTTCTTATGCAGTACACTAATTTTTCATGATTGTTTGTAATTAAAGTCAGGTTGGCCCCCTAAGCGTCCGAACGCGCCAAGTACTAGCAGAAATGATGTTGTACTACAAGGTGCCGAGGAATTTGGAGTGTCGAATATTGAAGATCAAGTTAATGATCCTATGGAAGAAGATGACAATAATAACAATATAGTTGAATACGATTGGACAAATGAATTGATCCAAGACTTGTTCGCTTGACTGAATGAGGATGATGATGAGGACATTGGTGATCTTGACGTACCTCTGCTAGAGAAGGTAGAAAAACCACTTTATGAAGGTTCAAAAGCAAATCTTCTTTCTTCTACATTATTGTTGGTGAACTTAAAGGTTTTGAATGGTTTGTCAAACAGTTGTATGACACAGATCCTAAGGTATGTAATATGGTTCATCATCACGTATACATAAAGGTTGATTTTTTTAGCTTGTTTTTAGTTTTAATTAATGTTTGAAATAAGAATTAAATATTTACAAATTATAACATTCTTTACACTAATTATTTTTTTTTATGTCGTAGATTATTAGGTGAATTTATGTTACCATCGTCAAATATTTTACCTCACACATACCGAGATTTAAATGCCATTATGAAAGAAATTGGAATGGAGTATCAAGCTATAGATGCATGTCCCAATGATCATATTATATACTATGGACAACATGCATCGAAAACAAAATGCCCGCAATGTCAGACCAGTAGATATCGAACCGATCAACAAACAAAAAAGGTGCCTCATAAGGTTCTTCGTCATATTCCCATAATTCCACGTTTGCAACGATTGTTCTGGTGCGAAAGAATAGCACAGTTTATGGATTACCATGCATGTAATAGAAGTGGATATGGTGTTCTTCGAATTCCTGCAGATGGTTATGAATTTAAGGAAATTGAGGAAAAATGGCCAGTTTTTAAAGATGAACCTCGTAATGTTAGGCTTTCATTGACTGTTGGCGGTGTTAATCCATTTGGGGAGCTCAGGTTTATTTACTCAGTGTGGCCAATTTCTTTTATCAACAATAACATTCCTCCTTGGATGTCAATAAAGAGGGAGAACATAATGTTGACAATGATTGTTCCAAGTATGTAATGTTATCATTAATTTTCCGAATGTAAGATTTCATTTGTATTTCTTGTTGCATAATATCTTGTATTTATTTATTTACTTATATATGCATATCACGCTAGTAATTATGTGTAATTTCAAACAATTAGGTAAGGACCAGGTTAAAGAAATGAATGTATATATCGAGCCTCTCATTGACAAGTTACTAAGTTATGGGCCGACATCACTATGTATGATGTTTGTAAACCAATAAGGCAGAAGGAATTTCAATTATGTGGAATACTTGTATGGACAATTCATGATGCCCCAGGACTAACACATTTTTGGGGTATGTAATGATCCATTGCACTTTAATTATAGTATATAATTATTTGAAGATACCATGCTAGATGTTTTTTTAAATAATCCCCTTCGTATAATTGACATAATTATTAATCCAACTTTTGCAGGTCTTCAAACAAAGGGTAGATTTGCATGTCCAATTTGTAGTCCTAAGATCAAATCTCGGCGTTCAAAAACTTTAGAAAAGGAGGTGTTTGATGAGTATAGGCACTTCCTCTCTAAGAACCATAGGTATCGTACTATTGAAAAACATCTTTTCAATGGGAAAGAAGAGACTAGATTAAAAACATGAAGAATGACACCTCACCTATGGAAGTTAGAATATAACAAAAGTCATCGAGATGGTATATTGCAATTTGTTTATGTAATATTGTATATTTAATGTTATGAATTTTTATTTTATTGAATTTATTTTATGCTTCATCAATGTCATGAAGGTATTAACAATGGGCTCCCACAAGGAATGAAAAGTTATCCCTCTCAATTCATGAGGTTGCCCTACTATCATGACCTAAAAATAGCTCATTTGTTTGATACAATGCATATCGGGAAGAATGTGATAGAAACATTATGGCGAATCATAGATGGTAGGAGGGATAAAGAAAAAGTCATCAAAATTTGTAATGGCATTCAGGAAGCCAATCATGCAATGCAAAGTGGGATCCAATCAAATAGTGACAGAGATCGAAATAACGTTCCCTAGTTATTAACAGAGCAACAAAGAAATGATGTAAAAGAGGTCATTCGGAGAATACAATTTCCCACGGGTTTTTCTTCAAACATAAATAACATCTTAACAAAGAAAGGTGAATTTGGTGGGGTAAAAACACATGATTGGCATACCTTCATTAAGGTAATTATTTTTCTATATATATATTTATATTGGTATACATCTTTTTAGTTTAGTTTTATTATAATTTAGAATCAAATAACGATAGATTTTGATTGTTACAGTATGTTCTACCTCTATCTCTCCCAGACCACTTCGACAACAATGTCAAACAAGTTATATATGATCTTGGAAAATACATGAGGTAAGTAGTAAATTATATGAAAATTGTTTTTTCCAATTTGTTATTCAAGATCTTAATGACATATGTTTTACTTATAATGAAATATATTAATTTATATGTTTTTTTGAAACATGGTACTTGCTTGCAACATCGACTATATATGGTTGTCATTGAAAGAAATCCATCAAGAAGATATAAGGTATTGGAAGAGAGAAATTCCTCGGCTAATGTGTGAAATGAAAAAGTATCTACCTCCGACATTTTTCAATGCACAAGAACACTACCTCATACACCAAGTTGAGGAGATTGAATTGTGTGGACCAATACACACAAGGTCAATGTGGATGGTGGAGAGGCACATGAAATCATTAAAGGCTTTGGTTAGACAAAGAGAACGCCCCGAGGGTTATATGGTGAAGGGATATATGATATATCAATTGATGGTGTATATGAGTCAATATATTCTTAAATTAGCCGCAAATATGCATGTGGATCACATTTGGGATGTGAACTCCATTAAAAAATTTGAAGGGGAGCACCTGTTGGGGAAAGCTAGAATGACGAAAGTGAAAGGTAATTAGGTTTATAGTAAATTTGAATTTTCCTTTTTATGTGTATCATACTTATTTAATTTTTATGATTTCATCAATTATTAATATTTTATACCTTGCTAACTAACATATATTGGTGAATTATGATTTTCTGATACAGTTGGTCGAGAGTGGGATGCACTACATATATACATTGCAAACAATCTTTACTGGATGAAGGTATGGATTGATAGATGCATACAACGTGAAGGTAGGTTATCATGGGAAGGGGTGTTTACATTGGTTATAGAAGCTCATCGTAATGAAGATACCAATCTTACGCAACAGGAAATTGATTTAGCACATGGTTTGAAAGATAAATAGGCAAGCATGCTATTCATCCAATATAATTTTATTATGTTATTTCATAAATTATTAATGTTAGTGTCGATGTGTTTTCCCATCCATACATTACAAGTTATGTGAAATATGTTTTATGTGTCTGGCATATTGCAGTTGAAACATCACAAGGCTATGTGGTGCAATGGTTGTAAATTTCGCATCAAAAAGTTGGACGAAAAGAGGAAAACTTTTGATTGTGGGATAAATGCAGTCTTCAAGGTCACTAATGTTTCCTCTAGAAGTGATAGACGTCCCAAAGTCTCTGAAAATTGATACTATGGGTATTTGGAGGACATACTTGAGTGTGACTTTAAATGATTCAAAATAGTTTTGTTTGACATCAAATGGTACAGGCTACAAATGAATGAACGTGATCCTGATAGAACTATTATTATACATGATAACGGATTTACCATGGTTAATACAAGGTCATTTGAGCCAGGAACAGATCATTATGTTCTTCCAAGCCAATGCGAACAAGTCTTCTACTCAGAGGTTCCAGGTAAAGTAGGTTGGTCATTTGTTGTTAGATATGATCCAAGAGGAAGGCCAGTAAAGTATAATATTGTAGAGGAAGAAAATGATCTTGAAGAAGAAGATGATGCAGAGGAATAGGTAGCTGATGTAGCAGATGTCTCAGATGAAGAGCCTGAAGGAGATGAACCAAATGTACTAGTAGGAGGAAATGCAGATCTTGATGATGATATCCATGATGAAGATATATTGCTTGGAAATGAGTACATTGATGACGATGTTGATACGATCAATCCTTACAACACCTTATATGAATCAGATGATATGGATGTTCAGTTCGACAAACATGATCAACTAGAATATTGATGAATGTATTGAAATGTTGAAATATTGTATATATAAGGTCATAAGAGAAGGGAAAGTGGGTGCAAGTGGAAAGGGAAAGCTTAATTTGGAGACACTTTCTATTCATTCGAGTACACTACCTCAACCAAGGACAATACAAATCATGTAAAGGAGGTACGTATTATTTACTTATTAGTTATTATGTTTCTTGTTCAAAAATTTCTAAAAGAAGTACATATCTCAAACCACTACACATGACCTCTCGAATTGATCTCGTGCCTTAGAATGTAACAAGACTAGTTGATGTAGGAACGAGTCTTTGTGATTATGAATAGTCCACTCTAACCTTTTTTGGAGGTTCTTTAATCAAAATGGAGAACAAATTAAAATGATAGCAATATGGTAAGGATAAATGTTTGGTGCAATACTCCATAGGATACAAAAATCCCTCTTTTTCATTGATTTCTTAATCAACACCATAAAAATACTAGAGGTGAGCAACAATGACATGTGAATGGGACCAACGTTGAATTTTTTTCAAATTGTATCTGTATACATTGAAATTTGACATGGATAGGCTATTCTCATGCCTTAACGATATGGGAGGGTTTCTGGACTCAAATTTCACTCACGCACCCACTTTATTCCATCATCATATTATCATGGAAACCATAAACCCTATTTTTCATATGTTTTAGTAGATATGTTAATGATTCCAAATTTCATATTTGTATTTGACTCAAGGTCCAGCTAGATTGCACAGTATCAAATTTTAATTTCAAGTTGATAAAACAAATATGAAATGAATCCAAGCATCATTTGATATCATCACAAGAGAGACGAATGTAAATAATCTTGCGATGAATTTGCTATACTATTGACGAACAAATTTCGTCAATAGTATAGCTAATTCGTCCCAAGAATATTGTGTCTAATTTGAATGGCGTTAGATGGTTTGCAAGGAGTGTAGGGATTATATTATGGTGCAATGTAGTGTAGTCTATAATAACAATCTCTATTCCAAACCTCAAAATGGATAGTACCATATCTTGTTCATAAGACAAATATTCTTTGTATGTTTCCTTTGTGGTGGCTCAAGCCCTCAGTACACATGATGTCTTACAATGAAATGTAATAATTTTACTATTGAATGATAACGTTATGTCACCCATGGTTAAGGAGGAGGTATGGAGGAGGTGAAGGGACAATGACATGTGATGAATCACACCCTATCATATACCAATTTGATACAAATTTCTCGTGAGTCCTTAGAAACAAACAACAAAATAAGAAGGAAGCATACAGATCTCTTTGGGATGTAAACTATATGGACTCCTAATTGATCCAGGTGGATATAAATGGGTGGCCACCAATATCCACCTGGATCACTAATCCTAATGGGGAAACAACACTCACCTAATTGTCATCCTCTAAAGGTCGTTGTGCATACACATTTATAGGAATGGAGGAATGATCCACGTTGACCATGTCAAGGATCAAAATTACCTAGGGTTTTTGTGTTTGTTCCATGAAATCAAGGTCTGTAATTACATTCAACTAAGTTTGTTCCATGAAAATTGATGAGGAGCATAAGGAGAAAGAAGATGAATATTCAAGGGCTAGTTTAGAAGCAGAAGAGGATGAAATGAAAAAGTAACAAGAAGAGAAATATCAAAGGAAAAGAGAAGAAGTAGAAAATGAAATTGAGTTAGTAGAGAGATAGAGAAAAACAAAAGGAAGCTGGAAGAAGAATAAAAAATGTAAACAATAAGAGAATGAGAAAACACTACTTCTTGTGAATTGAAATCCGATGGAGGTACGTCAGTTGGTTGAAGACATTTTGTCGATGCTTTGAAGAAACGTGGTTACCAATTTCTTCCATGTATATTGGTCGGATAATCTGACGAACATATTTCCATCGGATATCTGATACCCTGTCGTCGGTCTACCGATATCCCTAAGAACCAAAACCTTCTCGAAATCAACCATTATTTCCAACACATATGCGTCAGAACTCCAACGTAACTACATGTCGAATATCTAATAGAGAAACAAGATATTCGACGTGTGTTTGTCAAACTTTGTATTGGATATCCAACGAACTTGTATGTCGAATATTTGACATACAAACAAAATATCCAACGGAGGTGCCATACCTCCAACGAATATGTTTTCCGGATAGAGATTCGGATATCCGACGAGAAGGTATATCAGATATCCGACAGCCAAACAACATATTTGATGGAGATGCCATACCTCCGAAGGATATGTCTGTCGGACAGTTCCTTGAATATCCAACGAGAAGGTACGTCACATATCTAATAGTCAAACAACATATCTGACAAATGTGCCATACCTCCGAAGGATATGTCTATCAGAAGGTTCATCGGATATCTGACGAAGCTATATATATTAAAAACAAAATTATGAGATTAATGGCCCATAACTTTTTTGTGCCTATTGACTAGTTAGACCTGTAACGTTGTTTCCACCCAAGTTACTATCTCAGCAAGGACTTCAATAGTAATTTGGGTAAAAGAAATATTTCCAATCCCTTGTACTCTAGTCTCTGTTTTTTCTATGGTAAAGGAATGTAAAATAGATATCCCAAACTTATCCCTCTGCCTCTTCATACATTCTTTTTAAGGTAGTAAAAAAAAACATGCAATGAAGAAAGATAATTGGATATTAAGTTCTAATTTTGCAATTTTAACAATGGATTTGGATATTAACTTTGAGGAGCCAAGGTAGTTCTTAAAAATGTTGATTTAAACCATCTATCAAAAGGTTTTTGGGTAGTTACCCTATTCTAGGAAGGATAACTAACATCTAACTAATTTTCCGCTTTATCTCCTTAAATGATTTTCTTTACAATCATGTAGAGAAAAGGAGTAATTCATTCATCAAATTTAGGAAACAATTCTATAAGATGCATAGTGCTTCAACTATCCCAAATTTTTTGGCATTATCCCTAGAGATGTGCACTACTATAATTCTAGGAGAGTTACATATGAAAATATTTAACCTTCTTTTGAAACGTGCGCATACAAAGAGAATTTTCCTCCAAAGCATCATGTCAACTCATCAACATGTAGAAGAGAAGGTTTCATCGACATTTTTGTGGAACTTGACAACAACTTCCCCATGTCCATCAGTTGAGCTTGTAAACAAAACATATCAAAGTGTTGATGAGAAACTCATATCATGTTATAAGATGACAAAGTTGATTGTAACTCTCCTAACTATAAAAAATATGCATCCATATCAACGACTGGAGCCAATAGGTAACCTCGAACATCATTTCTAATCATCGTTCCAACACACAAATTCATGCATTCTACCCTCTTATCTAGAAAAATAATTCATTTAGACATGAAATTCGCAGCATAAATGTGTAACATCCCAAGGGTCATATGATGCATGAATTCAATTAAAAAGGCATAAGGAAAAAGGTGAAAGGCTCAAATTTAGAAATTAAAAGAGGAAAAATTGATGAGAAAAATAGGAAAATTACCAGGCTCATCACCCATCACTTTTTTTAAGGGGATAGGTTGGATCGATATTATTTCATATAAAATCAACTGAAGGACACAAAATACCCAATTAATTCCACTAATTTACAAGTCATATCTTAAACCTTAGGACTATATCAAGTCATACCTAACCTTAAAATTTAGAAATAATAGGATATAAAATTAAAGAACCTTTATCTTTATCAAGTTTGTGCTAAATCTTGTGTTAGGGGAAGAATTTGAAGAAAAGTTATAATATCTATGTCATGCAAAGGCCTATTCAATTCTTCAACCATCTAGAAAGCAAGTAAAAATTGATGAATAATAGGACATAAAATTATAGAGCCTTTATATTTATTAAGTCCATGCCTAGAACTTGTGCCTAGGAAATAATTTGAAGAGTGCAAACTTGGGTGTATAAATATTTCACTATTAGACCAATATTACTTAGTTCTAATCCAACCTTTAATGAAATAAATTTGTGGATACATGATCTTCTCACAACCATTCATTATTCATATTTATTTTGAAAACCTAATACATAAGTAGGCTTCCACTTGGACACATGAGTCGAATGTTTGACTTGAAGGAGTTTAGATATTGACAAGTCCATGAAACATAGGTTTGTCTCTCTTGCCTACTTTCCCATGCCCATTTCAAAGGTCTTTTCTTCGAGATCCATCCAGGGTTTTGGGACCTTCATATCTCAGTACCGGAGCCATTCCAACCCCCGAAATGTCGTCAACGATTGTCACCTCACCACTGCATTGCAAGGAGAAAGTGACCTCGACCACTGCAGTGCAAGGAGAAAGTGAACTCGACCACTTCAGTGCAAGGAGACATAGACCTCAAGCCACTACGTGCATAAGGAGATAGATACCTCGACCTCACGCCAATATTCACAAGGAACATAGAATGGTGAGTAATTTCATTCTAAGAGTTTTGATTTGGAAAATGAATGAATAAATTTGGACTCCTCTTTCCAACTTGCATTGAGTTGCCTCTGGAAACCCCAATTTTGCCTTGCATTCGGGAAACCCCAAGTTTTTTTCCCACCACACCTGTGTCACTGCCTCTTCATTTTTCTTGGTTGGGTTCCCCTCTTGCGAACTTGAGTTTTTCCTCTACGCACTCTAACTTGTTTTCGTTACGATTTCTTGTGTGGGTGCCCCTCTTGCTAACTCGCCTGGTGTTTCCTTTTGCGGAACCTCCAGTTTTTTCCCACATGAGTTGTGTCCCTGACTCTTCGTTTTTGTTTTGTTGGATTTGGAATTTCGTGTGAGGGGTGATGTGAGTGATAAAATGGAGCTTCCTATCGGGTCCACTCGAAGATTGGCTTAGGGCCATTTGCAGGGTTGGTCGATTTTCGATTTGTTATCACACGTTGCTCGGTAGCACATGAGCGATAAGAGGTAGTGAAGCTAATCTTTGGAGGCACTTTGAAAGATAAATCTTCTCCACTCATCCTGGAGTTTGGGTGATCATTGTGTCTTCCTTGCAGGGCCCTTGCATTTGGAAAATTCTTGGTAACATGCGAGTTTCATTGTTGGCTCTTTTAGGAGAATATAATAGGAAGATAAAATAGGAAGATATAATATAATTGACTTTTTAGGGTTTCCAAAGTGAGAGTCAAACATTAGTTTCCTTCATTAATGCCTTGACAGAGTCAAACATTTCTGAATTAGAGGTCAAGGTGACACCTTATCTTCTAACTCTTTAATTTTAGTATCTTTAGCCTTGATTGAATCGTTTTTCTTGATACAATTGCTTGGATAGCTTTGAAACCAATCCTTTAAGTTTCACAAAATTCACTTTGGCCCAAAGCAATTCTTTAGAGTCTTCCAACTCCTAAATTTTAGTATCTTTGGCCTTGATAACAACACTTATAGTTGCAAATAGAAGGTTCTGTGTCGCTATAAAATGGGTTCGTACCTAAGGAATATGAGTGACAGTCATAGGATGATGCCAATGTGCATGATGGATTGTATACCTATCCTATATGTTGGGTAACGAAAATACCTATCCAAAGTTATGAACAAGTGACATGGCACTGAAAACCGCAAGAATCCTTCGATAAAAATACAAAAAACAACTCCATCCATTGTCGTATTAATCCATTAGGACAAAATATTGGATGAAACAATGCAAAGTGGGTAAAAATTTGCTATAAATAGTAAAAAAAAAATTTTACTATACCATTTGTATTTTTTAACCAAATAGTGGATTTTGGACCAAATTTCCTCCGAACTTCAATTGGTGATTGCAGGAGCTATGAGTGACAGAATCGATGACCATCTGGATGAGGTAACTCATATTTCTCTCCTCTTTCTTTTCAATGGATTAAAATTTGTAATTAGATTTCCTTTTTTGAGTTATTTAGGGCACAATTTCAAAACTTAGGTATACGCTGGCTACAATTTATCGGATCGTGTATACGCATACTTATACACGGTTGTTTGAAAAAACAATAGTGTATAAGCAGCCCTATACGTGACTGTGTACACTAAAACTCCCGTATATGTCCGTGGATATGTTTTTTAAATGTTTCTAACTAAAAAAAGGGTTTGACTCTTGCAGGATGGTGCTAGAGTGGACAAAAAGAGAGCATGAGGAGGTCGATGTTGTAGTGGAGAGAGATCTAGGAGCCAAAATATTCTTAAAAAGATGTGGGCTATACAAGTTTTGGGCTCTCAAAGGTATGAGGGCTCAAGTGAGATTTATTTAGCTGCTTATGAATAATTGGTATCCGGATAGTGAGAAATTCAACATTGATGGACAACCATTAAGGATTGAAGTTGAGGACATCTATTTCTTGACGGGATTGTCACGTTAGGGTGAGGTGGTCAACCTCAAATCCCAGGGAGCTAGGAGTGGCATGAAAATCGAGGAATACATAGCCACTCATTTCATTGCAAGGACCAAGAAGGTAGGGATCCAACTCCCAATTAGAGCAATAAACAATCTAATTCTCACGAATTTTTTCCTGGTTTTGACATCAATCATAGGGTCGACCTCTTTGCACCAGACATCGATGCCACTTATTTTCTACTCGATGGAGTTATTTCAACCCACGATGTATGAATGGTGCACCTCACTGTTGGCCAACATGAAGAGCCAAATGACATAATGCAAACTGGGTAGTAAAAGGAACTTTGGGTTTGCTTCTACCCTTTGCAATTTTTTCTTTCAGTGGGTTCGAGGCTTGGGACCTAGATTTGATATTATTCTGCATGGACCTCATGATATAGCCATGGAAAGGTTGACCAAGGTGATGAGACGACAAGGGGGTGGTAGGGTGCCAACACCCTGCAATGATGACTTCTTCTTCTAGTGGATTCAGTGGGTCTACCTACGGAGACATAGGTATGTCACAGTTTTTTAAATATTTCATTTTTTTTGTATTTTTGTATAAGGAGACAACAATATTTTTGGATGATGTTATGTACTAATTAAACATGTATGTGACACAGACATAGGTCCAAGACAACTGAAAGGACTTCCACGACATCGTCAGAGGCACTGGATACAAATTCCAATCTAAAACAAAATTAGCATATGCATCAGATACATAATTAGAACTTCTAGGTATGTGATGATAAGTAATAAAATCAAAATATCGTTCCAAAATTCATAGCCATAGGAATCGTCGGATTAGAGTAGGGTCACGCAAACAGTAACTATATTTCAACTGACATACTACTAATTGGGAGTCTAGGAGAACCTCTAAAGAGAGAATACCATGTGAAATGACATCACGCAAAAGTTCTATAACGATGCTGTATTCGGCCACATTATTCATGGATGGCCCAAGGCATATGCCAATTGAAGACACCGGTAGACCCTCGGGTGAATAAACAACCCAAGAGGCGTAATCCAAGTTCTGTGTATGATGACTGGCCCTGTCTGCAAATCCTAATTAGAACAAAGACTTTGTTGACATCTTCCAACCAAGGGAAAAATTGAAAAACAAGTTGAAGATAAAAATAAAGGGAAAAGATATATACACTAAATTACATTAGTATACAAAGAGTTACACCCAAGATTGGGGATCAAGCGTAATATATTTTCAGAAAGAGCCCATTCCTAGGCTCAACCAACTTGTTCCCTTCATAATCTTATAATTCATAGGCTCCTTTTTCTAAGACACATCGCACGATATAGAGACTGTGCAACATGGGTTTGAACTTGCCTGCCCCTAGTGCTTCTTTGGCTTGATCATATAGAAGGACCAAGTCACCCTCAACATACATCCAAGGATAGAAAGACTTATCGTATTGGACCTTGACATGTATTTTATTTTCTTCGATAGTCGTATAATCATCTCGATGCTACTCATCTAGACTTTCTAGGTGTACGAGGTGTTGTTCGAGATCGGAAGTGTCAGGTAGGAGCATAACTTCCAATCTAAGAGAAGGGATTTCACATTCAATAGGTAGGATCAAATCCACACCATGTACTAACTGGAAAGGAGAAAAACTCATGGAAGTATTGACTGAGGTTTGGTATGCCCAAAGTGTTGGATAAAGCATGGTATGCCACTCAAATTTTCTCTAGCTGACAGTTTTCTGCAAAATGGTCTTGAGAGACTTTTTCATGGCCTGTACTTGTCCATTTTCTTGGGGGTAGTAAGGGGAATAATGAACATGCTTATACCCCAGTTTAGATGCTAGTTCTTTCATCATTTCATTCTGAAAGTGATTTTCATGATCAGTGATAATATCACTCGGGATTCCAAACCTGGCTATAATTTGATTGAATACGAAGAAGGTGAAATTATTCCCATCGGATTTAACTCTAGGCATGGCATCAACCCACTTAGTGAAGTAGTCTATGGCCACGGTAATGTGTTGATGCCCCCCAATTGAATTTGGGTTTCAATCTACATAGTCCACCCCCCATGTGGTGAAGGGACCTACGATAATGACTGGATAGAGAGGAGTTGAATGCGAGTGCATTTTTCGAGTGAACACCTGGCAAGGGTGACACTTCTTAACTACTTCGATGCAATATTTAAAGATTGATGGCCAAAAATAACTGGCTCACAAAATTTTCTGGCTTGTCCCAATCCCAAATAGATGAACACCACAAGCCCCGTTGTGGCATTTGTTTAGAACAGACTCATATTCTTCATGAGTTAAACAATGATGTAGGATACTATCTATTCCTCGATGATACAGGGTGTCGTCGACAATAAGATTGTTTTTATCTTGGTATCGTATACGCCATCAGTCATCTTGCGAGAGATGCTAAGGGAACTTCAATGATTGAAGATAGAGAACAATATATCCATACCATGGGTCTGATGACGAGACAAGGAAAATGTGTTCATCCAAAAATGAATCAACATGAATAACATCCTTTTCTAACCGAGGGAAGTCAGATATTAAGTCTGTAAATACTAGTGATTTCTTGGACTTTGTAGAAAAGAAAACAATATCGAACTCTTGTAGAATGACAATCCATTTATTGTACTTTCCTCCTATGATACGCCTCATAAGGACGTATTGAAATGGATTGACATCGGAAACCACATAGTTTTTAAAAGCAATATATAATGTCATAATTGTTGGATTGCGTGAATGGAAGCGAAAGCTAGCTTTTCAACATGAGAATATTTGAGTTCAAGGCCGACCAAGTTTCGACTAAGATAGTAAATGACATGCTCACGGAGCTCATCATCCTCCTGAACCAACACCATACTAATCGTTTCTTCATACGCGGTGACATAAAGCAACTAATCTCTATCGTAGTCTGGAGACTTCAATTAGAGGCGTCGATACCAATGATTTCTTCAAATCATCGAAGGATTCCTGGGCTCACTCATTCCAGATAAAAGGAGTGTCCTTCTTCAAGAGACGCATGAAACCCCAAGTAATATTGGCATAGTTCACTATAAACCATCGTAAAAAGTTAGGTTTCGCCTGTAAACCTTTAAGTTGGTGAATAGTGTGTGGGGAAGGTAATCGAAGTATTTCCTCAACCTTTAATGGATATACTATGATCCCAGTTTCAGAGACTAAAAATCCTAGAATTTCACCTAACCTAACGCAAAAGATGCATTTATGAGGGTTCAATCAGATGCGATACTGGCAACATCTTTCAAAGACTAGTCGAAGGTGCTTAGGGTGATCCACTCTCTTATGGGAGTGAGCAACAAGATCGTCAAGATAGGCTTAAGATATATTCTTGAGATCATGAAATATGAAGGTCATAGCTCGTTGGAAGGTTGTTCCAGCATTTTTAAGGCCAAAAGGCATCTTCCGGTATGCGAAAGTACTCCAAGGGAAAATAAATGTCATCTTATGTTGGTGCTCAGGTTTAATCTGAATTTGTTTATACCCTGAAAAACCGTCCATGAAAGAAAAAACTTTGCTTCCTGCGCACTCATCGAGAATATGATCGATGAAGGGTTTCGGGAAGTTGTGTTTAGGATAGGCTTTGTTCAGGTCATGAAAATCCATGCATACAAAGACGATTCCTTGGTTTGTATTCACATGAACGAGATTGGATACCCATTCAGTCAAGGGAACTGGGTAGATAAAGCCAACATTATGCAATTTTTCTACCTCTACCTTAATAGTAGGGGCCTTCCTAGGATTGACATCTCTAAGACATTGTTGAACATGCTTAGCATCCGGGTAAGTTTTAGTCTCATGTTCGACAATTCGAGGGTCGATTCCTAGTATCTCTTCATATGACCAAGCGAATATATCTCAGAATTCCTTGAACAGTTTGGTGTAGATCATAATTTATTCTCGCGAACAATTTGCACCGATGTATACATTTTTAACCTTGCCAGGAGTATGAGAGATATCGATCATGACGGTAGGAAAAATACTCGCCATGTTTCCCTCGGCATAAATGTCATTCGTATCAAGTGGAACTATGACGCGACTAACTATCTCACTCAAAGTAGATCTAAAGTCATCTTGTTCAATTATAACAAGATCTGGGAGTAAATAAGAGCTATGATGCATATCATCCCAAGGTCTATCGAAACCGTTCATGGCCTCAATGATAGCTTCATCTGAAGGAAAAGTATCATAAAGGCAGTCATGTGAACAAGACAATGAAGTGGCCCACACGGGCTCCAGAACAGGATTCTCCTCGTCCATCTGTGAGGTAACAGGATGTGGATCGGCGGAAGAGTCAAGAACAACTTGATATGCAACCTCTTCTACCGATAGTGACATGGACATTCCAGAATGCAACTGACCTTCATAAGACGTCGTCGGGGAAGGTAGGGTCAAAGGATCGTTAACATAGGAAGTGCGGAAAGGAACGGACCTCTCTGATGAAACGAGCCTACTGGACATGGCATATATATGGTGATCTAGTTCCATGAAGTTGAAGGTACCCATAAGGGATGAATACATTCCGGCACTGATATTGTCAGTTGTCGGCTGAGAATTGTCAATCATGGGGATCAAAGGTCCAACAAATGAATTGGGGCTAGCATACGTAAAGGAAAATTGGTCGATCATCATAATCTTCCCCTCATGAGGAAAACAAAGAGTACAGAATATGGACAATACGATTGCAGTCATAGCGTAAGTCCAATTGAATCCTAGTAACAATTTATAATCGAGGGGTGCATGAACCACCTCGAAATCCACCTCTACCATGTTTCCACCTAACCAGATCGGAAAGGTGGGAAGAATACCATGAGGGTGGAAGGAACGACCATCAAAAGCAGTCAACATGTTCGGAGACTGAGAAAGGGTCGAAGATTCGAGGGATTTCCAACAGACCAGGGACATCACACATGTTGTAGTGCCTTCATCAACAACAATAAGCTTGATGGTATACTTTGAGTAACCCATGTGGATTTGGAATGCCACATGGTAAGGAAAGAAATGATTCGCATCTGTGACATCAAACTTGATAAATTTCGAGCCACAAGGATCTAGATCTCCTAACGCAGATAGAAAGGAATTCCTCTGTGAAGGACACATATGGATTGCCTCCAGATCTGACATCACACAAGGGGTTTGACCTAGGTCCTCAACAATAGAGTAATTATGGGCAGCCCTAGCATTATGATTATGGGTAGAGCGCTTGAGTACTCCTTTCAGAATACGAGGCGAGGGATTTGGTTTTTAGATCTGTAAGGGTGTCTCCGGAGGAGGGGGGGACTCTAGACCAGAAATAGTCTATGGAGAATTGTAATCGCAAGACCGAATAGCTACATTAACCTCATACTTAACCATATTGATGCATAACCAGTCACCATCTTGCGTCAGTGGGTTTTAAATGCCACTCGCCACATTTCCGGTATTTGAGGATCTCGAGTCCATGTGCTAGTTATGTGGAAAAGGATTAGTCAGCACAGTGGGTGGTAGGGACAAAATCCTTGCAACTTCCATAAGTTTGGGGCATAAATGGGTAAGGTGATCGTCTCTACAAAGCTTACAGGGAAACTTCACCTTCCACCTTTCTTTGTTTCCCTCACCAACATTATTATTTGACTTCTCATTATCACCATTGTCCTTGGGTTTATTGTTATTCTTTCCACCCTTACGATTATTATTATGTCCTTTCTTTTTATTCCATCTTGGTTGTTGGTTACCATTAGGGGTGGTTGAAAATTGAACATAATGTACATCTGTCGACTGAGTGGGATTGGAGGACACATACGAAGTTGTCCCTCCTATAGACTGGTTCAAAGACAACTCTTTCAAATGGCTTGTCACCGAGTCTATGGATTTCAGATTGGCGGAGCCTACAATGCCATCGACATGAGGCCCCTGATTTTGTCTAGGGTCATAGTTTGACCTCAATGCATCTGGAAGAATCTCGTATAACATCCTATACTGAGAATATATAATTTCTATCTTCTAGGCTTTAAAAATCTCTTCTTCCTCATATGTAACCTCAGATGTAGAAACATCCTTTGAAATATAAGGCAGGAGAGACTTAAGGAACCACTCTAGTAGGAATTCTGGGGGTATGTAGGCCTTGATCAACCTCTTCCATCTAAGCCACTCTTGGATGTGATCTGAGATATGAGTGGCCTTGTCCTGAAAAAAGGTCGACAGAAGTTCTATGCCAACATTGTAACAAACCGAAAATTGGAAGTGGTTGAGGTAGACTAAAACCAACTGATTAAAAGTTTTGTATTCCCCCCTAAGTAGCTCGATATACCATTTCACAGTGACCCCCATGAGGTTGTGTTGAAACAATCTTAACCGAATAGAATCATCACTAAGGGAATTTGAAGAGCACCAAAGGTGAAAAGTTGTGATGTGATCACCAGGATCCTCACTAGTTTTACCCTCAAATTTTTGAATATCAGAAGGAATCTTAGTGGGGATGTAGGGCCATGTCAGATCATGACACACGTGGTCATTCATTAACTTAGACAAGTATGGAATATTGAGCGTGGACAGAGAAGAGCGATGAAGTTGCAGCATATCGCCTCGAGGTCCCTGGAAATATTGTTGTTGGGGAATCACAACCCATCCAAGGTTTTGGTAAGCACCATGGACCTTTCTAGGATTGCAAGACCCTCCTCTGGAATGATTCATGAGGTTTTGGTTGGGCACCATTCCAGTAGGAATGTTCTGATGAGGGTTGTAAAAAATTCCCCCAGTCGGAGTGGCTATAGGTTGGGGGTTGCCCAAGGTATGAAACTGACCTCCTCCAGGTGTGAATCCATAGGATAAATGGATTCTTCATGCCAAACATATTGGTCAGAATCAGTACAGAGGAGATGGGTGTAAAGGATGGAACATGAGTAGTAGCTTGTCTACCAGGTTGGTTACTCCATCCAAAAGAAAAAGGATTAGACCCGGGGTTAAAAGGAGGAAAGCCTCCAATAGTAGGAGTCGTTTGCAGGACATGAGTACCACCAAACAAGAATGGAATATGTGGAGGAGTTTTTCCCCCAATTCTAATGCTAGTATTCGTACCAACCGCTGGGATGGAAGTTGAAAATTGCGATTTGAAATTTGACATACCATAAGAAAAAGGACTAGAGGCCATAGGGATGGACTGAACATTATAGCTAGGTGAGTGACAAAGAAACCCAAAATGGTTCATGGCTATAGGTTAAGTATTCACTATAGGATGGGTAGAGGTGATGATAGGCACCTACGACACTACAACCATTGTGTTTGAAGGTTTTGAAGGGGTATCATTAACTATAGTAGGTATAGGAGTCGAAGGAATCCCAACATCTTTCTGACTCGATTCAGTACTCATCCTTGTATGATCACAAGTCTGATAAGTGGAGGTGTGTACCATGTTTGATAACTTTATGCCTTTTATAAGGCAAAGACTCAAAATGCGGTGGTAACTGTAAAAAGCGGTGAGACCTACGGGGAATCTAGTCTGGCTCCACGATGACTCAATACGTGAGATATAAAACAAATCCTAAGGTCAAATAGTAATAAAAGAGCACAAAAAAATAAAATCAAAAGGTCAATATGCACACAAACAGGATAAAGTGGCTGAAAGGGGCCTCCCTCCCTAAAGTAGGTATTCCTCACCCAAGAGGGGCCTGAGACTCCCTGCTACAGATCAGAGGTATCAAAATTATTTATAAGGGCCCTCGTGCGCTTAACAACTAGTCGGTCAGATCCCCCCGGAGAGGTAATCCTCCATAAAGGTTGTGTGTTGTTTGACCATTATCTAACCCAGGGTACCTGCAAAATAACCCATGCAAGTAACCTATGTGGTACCTATGTCAAGCAACTAAGCAACCACGATTTAAACGATGTGCAGACAAAAATTCATAATTTAGGTCCCCATATGGGCAGGGTAACAAAGCCCAAAACCTCGAAATCACCACCTCTCACAGAGGTAAAGGTACTATCAAGATGCCCATATACCAATAGATCCCCAGAAATATATCTGACGCTAAGAAGGTATCAGGGGGATATCCCTTCAACCAACCTCACACGACCTCGTGTTTAACTCCGGTGTAATCGAAGCCTCATGACGTCACCAATTATACAATGGATTGCACCACTCCCTTAGTCAAACACATATGTTGATTTAATAGCCTTGGAGAAGTTTACTCACAAAATCCTATTCCAAGGCTCTAAATCCTAAGCTAGTTTGCGCACCCTAGAAAAATAAAATCGTTTCTAATCAATCTTAAATTACCAATGTTACTTTTAGTGGCCTTTCTTACTAAAAAAGGTGCAGTTGTGAAACTAATTATGTTATGAATCAGTAAGTAAAATAAATGAATATGAATACAATGAAAAGTCCTAACTTCAATTCCTAATAAATGATATGCTTTTCAAAATGAAATTCTCAATTTAGTTCTACAATTCCAAATAAGATGAAATATTTCTTTACATGTACTAAGATCAATGATAAGGACTCAAAAGATCAAATGCCAACAATGTAAAATTCCTAGTGTTTTTGTATTTTCAATATTAAAGAATGAAAATGAAAGGAATGAACAACAACTTGATATAAAAACTCTATTGTATGTAAATAGAGACAAACCAAGTAGGATATCAAGAAGCAAACACTGAGCCTAAGATGCAAGTACAATCAAATGAAAAGGCTGATGAGAAAGGCACCGCCCAAAAATTCAACCAAAGAAAGGTTTGTTATCATTCCATGGACACTTAACAGTCATGACAGAGACCCAAGAAGAATCAACAATCATCAAAACCTACCCAACAATCATCAAACCTAGCAACCAAGCAACAAAGGGTGATGTACGCGACTATTCAGGGGAAAAGCGAGTATATACACCTCTTGTAGGAGGACAACACGCGTATGAACATGAATTTTAGGTTAAAACCCGTGTATATGTGTTAAAACACAACCATGCTAAGGAGAAGGCTAAGAAACTCAGATTCATAATGAACAGAGGATGTCAAGCAGTCAGACGACAAGAAAATCAATATAAACGAGAGAAATCTAAGGCGAAAAACACTCCAAACCCTGAAAAGAATATTCTTTCCCCAATATGGTTGCCAATTCTGTTACGAGGAAAATATCTCTATGGCTAGGGGTAAACCACAACAGATGGAAATGTATGCAGAAATCAACTCTAATCTCAGGTATGCTATATAAACAAATATTCTAGAAAGACAAGATAAAAGGTCTATCTCATCCATACGTTCGATGAAGTCCACCGTTGAGCACTTGACTCAAAGCAATACACCGACAACCTGTCCTAAAAAACCAAGAAACACAAGAATATGGTGATAATATATGATTTTATCACATTCAATAGCATAATACATCAAAATTCATAACAAATATGCCCATGGAATAAGAATTCAAATATTTGCGAGATATTAATTGGACGAGAAAAGAGTATTTCTATTAAAATGTAATTAGCAGAAGTGAATGACTTACAAAATTCCGTTTTGTCACGGTTCAGAACCAAGAAACTAAGTCCCTTCCAGTTGAGCCTCCACCACTTCAATCCTCCACCAAAGGCAAGCTCATATAAGAGAGACAATGAGGTCCTCAATCAAGTAGGGAATAGCTTGGGGGATGAACAATGTGTTCAGACTTAAGAGGACAAATGGATGAAGACTCAATATGAAGTGAATAATTTCTCCAGAGTAACTTTTCTCTCAAAATTGAATTCTTCTCCTCTCTTCCATAGCTCGGATTTGTCCCATTTATAGCCTTCAGTGGAACTAAAGGGCTGAGTCAGAATGTTTCCAGTATATGGAATTCCAAGGATCATGGATCTTGGGGCGTGACATGGAAACTCGACATCATTTTTTAATTTTGGGAACAAAACCCTATGTATGATGGATGTAGTGGTGCAACCTGCATATATGCATGTTGTATAATAGATAGGGCACGTATATGTGTAAAATTAATGTTTTTATCTCCAAGATTTGCAAAAACGGACTTCAAGTCTGCATAGGGAAATGGAACAAGGCCTTCTGAGCAAATTTGCATAGGGTGAGGAAAATATTTCTATAACACACATGTGTGCTCTTCCTCTTCTCATGTTTGTGGCATACCACAATATCCAAAGGGTACGGTCTTCATCACCTAGGCCTTCACTACCACTACTATCACTATTGGTGTCTTTGACTCCAATTTTCTTCGTAGGCCTATCCTCACCTGAGCTCCACTCTGGTATAGCATCCTCTCTCACACCACTTCCTAGTGTGAGATTCCTCTTCATTCTAGGCTAGACACCACGGTGTGCACCTATTTAAATACTAAGAGGG